>JAWWMW010000079.1:61727-76095 GCA_035048345.1 Echeveria elegans | reverse complement strand
CAATCTCCTCTCATTTCATCCAATTCCCCTCCAATCTCAGTTCACCTTCCTCCGACTCCTTTCAATCTCAGTTCCTCTCAGCATTGCTTCAGATTTAGGGTTTGGCAGGTGAGTTGACGTGGTGCTGACGGATGATGGTGGTGGGTCGTAGTAGTGATGGTGGTCATGGTGGGTCGGAGTGGTGATGGGTCGTGGTGGTGTTGGTGGGTCAGAGTAGTGGTGGTGGGTGAAGTTGGGTAGTAAAAAAAGGGGTTTTTGGGTTTGCAAACCCAATTTTGCATACCACCCGTTGGAGGTTGGGGTTAAAATTGAGTTTGCAAAATTGGGTTTGCATCCCCATTTTGCAACCTCCATTGCAGATGCTCTAAAGTTTCTCATATTGATCCCGTCTTTTTGCAGTACCGCTAATTATTAGGTGCTTTCTGCTTTAGCGATTGATTCATGTCATGGTTATCAAAATCGCGATTCAATCGGACGATTTTACGTGTTTACCTGATAAAAACGAGTAAAATCGTTGTAAAATCGATTTTTGATGAAATCGTTGGTCAACTCGATTTTAACTTGGTCAAACTCGTGTAAAATTCGAAACAACTTAATTTTGTTATTATTTGGCTTAATTTTAGTTTATAGGCTTACTAATTTATATTTATTCTCAATTTGGTTTTTAATTGTTGTTTTTATAATTTAAATTATTATAAAATACAAAAATGTAATATGTTATGAATATCTAATTTATTTTTATACATATTTATAAATAGTAATATTATTTTAATTTTTTTATAAACTCGACGATTTTACAATTCGATTTTACCGACCAAAACGATTCAAAGTAAAAACTCGATTTTGACCATGTTAGCTTGCAGTGAAGCAAGATGGTTATAGCTTGGAAGAAACTTCAGAACTCTGCTTTTTGTTGTTTTTACTTTTTTTTTTCTATAGTCCTTTTTTTACAAAATATTTGGTCCATAAGATTACCGATTGCAGGATACGGCTTCCACCTCCTATACTTCTTCGTTCTGCATATTGTCCATTTTGCCTCCATAATTAAAAACAGAATTGATTTAAAGTGGATTAATTTAATTCTTATATTTAATTATCTTTGATTATTTTAATATCTAAACAAATGCTAGTAGTATTTTGTGAAAACCTTATTTAGATGTTTATTAGTAGTAGTCTGTAAAGGTTCACATGTAACATAAAGAAATCTGATTCTTGTCGAGGGAAGCAAGTAAACTGAAATGGGACCATCGGGAACTTAAAGCTCAATCAAAGTCATGTTTAATCAAATTAAACTTGTGATGATCATCATATTAGTTTAACTACTAATTAGTGGGTGGGACAACTTTTGGGATTAGAAAAAGGCTACTTTAGAGTCTACCTTAAGTCACATGGACAATGTAATTAAACAAAGCTCAGTTACAGTTTCAATTCAAATCTTAAATCCATTGCAAACTTAGCAACAATTAATTTAACTTTATTTCATAAATAAAACAAAGACTGAATCACAAGCATAAAATAAAGAATACAAGAAGAAGTGGGAAACGAGCCTAACTAAACTTGATGTGTTCCTTTGATGAATTTGATATGATAGATTTTATTTAAATAAATAATTATTAATAAAAGTTACAAAATATTTGATTACTCTATGTTAGGTTGTAGGAAAATATGGAGAAAAGAAAACAAAGAGAAATTAAAAAAATGAATTTCCCTTGGAAAATGGAAGAAAACTATGTATTGATTTGTATGATATTTTTTTGAGAAAAATGTCATTTAAATCATGAACTTGAAAAATTCGGACATTTAAATCCTCAACTTCAAAAAGTCCATTTAAATTCTCAACTTTTGTTGACTCTCATTTTGAATCATCAACTTTTGTTGACTCTCATTTTAAATCTTCAACTTATGTTTATTCGGTCATTATAAGCATGTCGTTACAAGCCATGATATCTAGTAATCTCCCAATAACCTCGATTCTTCTTACAAGCCACTCTAATGCGTCACGGACAGTCATTGTTCTCATCCCTGCATTCCAGCATCATAAATTTCGGCTCTGACTCCTTAACTTGGTACTCGACCCGATTGATGATAGAAAATTTTTGTACGCAGTGTATGGCTTCTTCTTTGCTCGGGAACACAGCACCCAAGCATATCTCATAACGCGCATCACGAGAGTGATGTAAAGTTCCTCCCAAATACTCATTGATCAACTGATTGTCTCTCCAAGCCTGAATATCACTAAACATCGGCATATCCCATGTGCGTACGGGCACAACATTCATAAGGTCGTCAACTTCCTCACCATTTTCCAACCGTTCCATTAATTCTCGGTCATACTCATCAATGATTGAATCCGAGTCATGTCCATCCATCTAAATAAAAAAATACAAATCAAGTCCAATTTAAATCACAATTCAACACAAATCACACCGAATTCAACACAATTCAACAACAATTCAAACACAATCATGGATCACTAATAATCGGACCGATCTGCACACTCACGGATCACGAAATCTATACTAAAACGTCATAAACTCATTAGGGGTAGTAATTACCTTAGAATCGGGGACAAACGGGACTGAAACACGGTAGATCCGGCGGAGGGAGGAAGGCGGCCGCGACTATGAATGGAAAAAAGGAAGAAGAGAGGGCAAGGGAAGAAGAGAGGTGCCCTGATTTTTGTCCCGATATAACCCGTAGTTGGCAGGTACGTGTTGATTAGTAAGCCTAACTGCTATCTACGGGTTGATTATCAACCTAAATAATTGATTAGCTGCCGTGACTGTGAATAAACTTGCCACATGTGCAACCCGTAGCTGCCAACTACGACTCGCTATCAAACCGTAGCTGGTAACTATGGCTCGCTATCAAACCGTAGTTGGCAGCTGCGAATCTATAAAAACATGGCAAAACTGAAATTCAAACTGAACGAATGATAAAATTGAAACTCAAAACTGAAAACAGGGCAAAATTAATTTTTTTTCTCGCCGTGTCGACCATCTGCCAAATTTGGAATGTGTCGTCGGGTCGTGTCATTATTGGACGTGGGCTGATACAGAAATACATTTGGGCCCATCAACAGCAACCCTTCCCAGTACTACTAAGCATATCCAGTGTGGGCTGAGCCCGAGGGCCCACTTCAATATCCATTCCTTTTGAGTGTCCAATTGACCGCGATGAAAAGCTCTTTCCATGCCTGACCTTGATCACCACTAACGTCAATTCCGAACGCTCCTCCAATCAACCGAAGACGTCACACAGGATTCTGAGCATTAATTAGATCGTCTCTCATCGATTGCAGATTCATCCGACATCATGAACGTTCAAACTCTCTTAGGCAAACCTAGAGAGAAGACATAGAAGTCATAACCTTCTATCTCATAAACCTAGAGGTTGTTGTTGGATGATTCCAAGTTTCTTGACATGTTACCTTGTAATGAAATGATCCTTTTAAAGTTTGTAAGCGCAAAAAATTTGTTGATGGGGGTATATAGGGTCAAAGTTTCGAACTAAAGATGATCCTTTGTATGGTTAGAGAGATGCCCGCTTGGGTGTATTCGGCCCGTCTTGCGTAAGTAGTAGCGGTTTAGCTAGTTGTCAGTCATTTAGGGTGCGACCACTTCGCATGAATAGAATGAATATTGCAGGAATAGAATGATGATTCAAGAGGGAATGAAATTAAAACTTGTTTGCTTCGCCCAACGGAATGAAATGAATGAACAAAAGAATGAAATGACTATTCAATTCCATTCCTTTGTCAAAACATTCTCTTTTTCATTCCGTTCCTGCGAAGTCGTCGCAGCATTAATTAGTCTTTCAATGAGAAGTTTAAGTTCTTTTGAGTGCATTTATGACTTAAGTCTGAGAATGTTCACTCCTTTGACCATTATATATATTTTAAAAATATTTAGGTCTTTGAGTTTCAGTCAGAGTCACATTTATGTTGGATCTTTCGATTGAAACTGTGAAACGTATGCAATTTGATTGATTTTGTATCAGAGCACTCACATTCTTGGCGCAAACTTATTCACAAACAGAAAATGTATGTTTGAAGAATGACTCTCAGACACATACAATTATACAGACATGCCGGAGTGCCGGTCGGCTGTCTAGAAATGCGTTCGGGCTCCTGAATCAAAACAGACACGATCAATATTAGCTTGCTTGATGGATAGAGTAAGGTTACCGTTTCAAATTTCTAATGTGAAACGAACAAATTTAATGCAAATCATAGACGTTTGTGCTGCCTTTGTTGCAACAACATAGTGTAAAATAGCAAAACCAACCAGCCTTAAGTGAAAGCAATGGATAGTTGAAAACAGTCGGCAGTAGAACAGCCTGTGAACCAGCTAGAAATCCTAATAGAATCATGAAAACCTTTCATATATTCTTTAAAACCTGCAATAACTTTGTTTGAACCCTTCACCCAGCAACAGCACAATCTCTTGCTGGAGTGAGAACTCAGTTTCGGCAAGAGCTTATTGTATTAAGCAGCTTCTCCTCCAGGAGCCGGAAATTTAGTGAAGCCTTCTTGCCATCTTCAATCTGTTTTGAATATTACTAGTCAGAGAGAGGATTTTTCTGATATAGACAAACCTTTGTCAAACCCTAATATTAGCAAATAAAATAAAATGAACTCTGTTGACTATATACACCATACTTGAACTTTGATGGTGTAAATAAGCCTATCATTGATTGTGCTTGAAACATAGCCCAATACGACAAATCCAACTTCATGAAGTGTCTGCAAAGCCTCAGATATCATTGAAGGAGAGTTTGAATTCTTTTTAAGCTCTTTGGTGAGGACTATCTCCACACCACACCAACATTCTCTGACCTCAACAAATCTCGTAAACCCAGAAGAAGAAGAGTTTTTCGTTGCGTCACTCTGGAGTTTCAACGTATCTCTAATTATGCTAAGTTCTTTTATCCGGTTCTGCTTGTGCCTGATGTAGTTGACTGCCTCATTTATATGATCAGATCTTGATCGCTTTCCCTGATAAATATAATTTAGACACGCCATAACCAAGTTGAGTATAGTAGCTGTGTATGCAAAATATCATATAAGAGACAAAAATCAGGTTAGAGAGAGAAAATCAGACACTAATTGTCACAAGGGCACCAAACCTTGATGTACTCCAGAGAAAGTAGAGATCTGAGAGATGAGTAAAGATTAGACATCTCTAGTCTTCTCTGCTTTTCAATTTCCCTATGTAAAACTTTCCGCTTAATGCTTTCATTTTTGGTGCTATGATCAACACTACCATATGAAGGGATATTCTGAAGAGAGACAGAATTATGAGGAGTTATGGTGGCCATGGGGATAAGATGATCTTGATGATCATGATTCAGGTGTTGGATGATATCAACATTATTGTGATCATGATCAGGTTGGGTGGTATAAGGGATCTCAAACAGCTCATCTCCTCGGTGGAAAGGAAACATGAAGGAGCTTCTTAATTATTTTTAGGGCTCAATGTCTTCTGGGTGGGTTAAGGATATTAAAAGACATAGAGAAAGAAAAGAAGAAAAGATTGAGGCAAATCCTATCCTACTTAATCAACTAAACCTAATGGTTATGTCTTATGTGATTCTGTTGCATATAATATCTTTGTGTTAACATTGTTTATGTAATTGTTTATACGCCATGTCATCAAAGTATATTATTAAATGTGATACTAATCTGGAGAAGTTCAGAAAATGGGTCCTCTATTATTTGCCAAAGATGGAGAGTAATTTCCCAGAAAATGATTATATCTTCAGCTAAGCCAATATGTTGAGGTGTACGTACATATATTCATATTTAGGCACACCATATAATTAGTAAATCCATAAAACTTAATGTAAATGCGGTCCGTTGTTTGAAAAAAAAAAGTCAGTAATTTCCCAGATAATGATTATATATCTTCAGCTAAGCCAATATGTTGAGTGTACATATATTCATATTTAAGCACACCATATTATAATTAGTAAATCCATAAACTTAATGTAAATTATGCTGTCTGTTGTTGAAAAAAACCAGAAGTCATTAACGTACGTAGGATATTCTTCACATACAAAGTACGGACACAAGTCAAATATTTATATCAGCTACAGTGCTCTTTATCAAAGTTATAATTTTTTATATCTATACTTGACTGTGTAATTTTTTTTAGAAATACAAATGTGTAATTTGAATTGATTGAAATTTCAAGCTTAGTGTAGCTAATATGCTGAATTTTATCGATTCGAACGAGACATATATACCAAATCATTTTAGTTCTGGAAGTACAATTTAACTCATAAAATTATCTCAATATGAACCAATGCAAACATTACAGTATGATAGTTTCGCAGCTTGAAAGAATGAAAGAAACTATTAAAGTTTAAACACAGTTTGAAAATTTCTGGCTATTTCAATGCAGTTGGGTTAGCATAGTATTCATAAATATTATGAATAAGCCAACATCAAAAAAAAAAAAAAAATTGTTAAAGGCGTAGTTTCAAATTGGAACGTATGTAAACTGAAAGAAAATGTACCATGTGTTGAAAGTTTCTAAATGTATGGATATGTAACCTGCGGTAAAATTTTGAAATGGCTAGTTTTGTTTCGCAGCAACCTCAGTTCTCAAGAAGAGTTCTGCTAAAAGGTCCGGATCGTATCAAGCTCACTCTTAAGGCGTGTCACTTTTCTTAGGGCTACCATTTTTTAAAGAACTCAATGCCTCCCCTCGAAAGCCCTGAAAAATATCTCAGGGAAAGAAAGTTTATAAATCAGGAAATGATATATACATATTGTTAGTCATTTACTAAATAGTATAAGAGCGAGTAAAACTAGATAACTGGAGGTAGTTCTTTTTTCTTTTATTATTACCTGACACATAGCGAGTAGTTCATCAGTTATGAGCATATTTGCTGTCTGATTTCCAGCCTGCAAGCAGGAAACTTGAAGAAATGTGTCAGTTTTAATAAAGAGATGTTTTTTTTTCCAACGGAAGCGAAAATATAATTAAGAAGCAGGCATGCCTGAGTTAGAATAGGTTCTTGATCAAACCATGGGTTGAAGTCTTCACCAAAATACGAAGAATCTTGCTGCGTTGGTAAACCAAATAATGTCAAAAAAAAAACATAATGATTGCGCTGCTTATTTACTGATACCATGAAAATTCTGGCTATGGAATTTATTTATCTGCTCTATGAAACCCGTCATCAAAAAAAGAAAGGAAAAAAAAACTTAAGTTTATGTGATATGAAAAGGCGACATGCCTGGTTTGGAATAGGCTCAGATTCCTGAATTTTGTTCTGCAGCTGAACCTGACCGGAGATATTGTCGCTGAGCGAAAGAAATGGATTTCGAGCTTGTTCCTGCATACAGATACATATATTAGACTTTCCTCAGCAGAAATAATGAACAGATTATTTTCTCATCGAAGCATGCCAAAAATATTTTTATCAAGTATAACACACCAAAGAGTTACTTGTATGATCTCCGCCGCCAAGTTGCTGAATCAGATGCTCACTAAAATCAGCTTGAAATCCCGAGATATCTGAATTGTGACTCATATCACACACATTTCCAGATTCACTATTAGCGTTCAGGAGTTTCAAAGGCTGTCTTGGCGCGTTCTGCATAATTGCATTACAGAATATATCTTGAGACATCATCATGCCGCTATCTTGTGACTCCACACCATAACCATTTCCAAGGTTATTAGTAATCTGTGGGACATAGTTATTCACTAGTCCACCTGTATGCGCTTCTGAACTATTACTATTCATGTTCTTCCCATATGGAACGAATGCGGAAGGCTGTTGTCCAGTAATCATCTGAGAGTTGGCATTGGAATTATTTCCTCTGATATTTTCTCTAGTCATTTCATTGTTGTTTCTTTCCGGAGCGACTTGACCCTGATTAGTACTGCCTGTTCCACCAAGTTCAACCAATCCTGCCACAGACATTTGTTTATTTGGTTCCAAAGGAAAGACGGTGTAGTTTGAAGTAAAAGGAGCACTAGTATTTCCAGCGTTCGGAAGAATAGTTCCATACTGCCTCCAGCTTGGACCCATATATAGCGGTTCCCTAATGGCTCTGAGTTCTTGTTTAAGTTTTTTCCTCAGTAGGTTGTCGTCAGCATCGTCAAGATTTTCAAGGTCCAAACCAAAAGGCATTGGAAAATAGCTCAACGCAAACTTGGATTTACTTGGCTTGCTCATTCCATCACCCCTTTCAGCAACATCTGCTATTTTTTTCAAGAAAATCCGGTACTTCTGCACACATGTAAATACATTCAAAAATGGATAGAAATAAACAATTTTTTGAAGCACAAATCATTGTGTTATGCTCTTTTTTTAATACCTGTAAATGGCTTGCAACATTTTCTCTAGTCAAACCTGGAACATTCATTACTTCAAGAATTTTCTTCGGTACAGCTCCTGCAATAGGAAATTATTTTCTCATCTGAAAAAAAAGTTTTAGTACAATACAAAGTACATATACTGCGAAAGGGAAAGAAAATACTCACGGCCGAGTCCGATTATCTTAAGGGCATCCAGAAACTTATTATGAAGACCAGTAAACCAAGCAACCTTTAGCTTCCTATTAGAGAATACTGAAGCAGGGTAGTTAAGTGGAGGTACAGTGGCAGTAACTTTTGGTGTCTGATTCAAGTTCCCTGTTTTTCTTCGACGCCTATTTTCTTCTTGATGTTTTTCGACAAGAGCTATTTTACGTTGTTGCATATACTGTGTAATTGGCCAAGGTCCTTGAGTCATAATTTGTGCGGAATGAGCTGATGATCCTGCAACTTGTTGAATAGTACTATTTCCATGACTCTTTGGAGTATTATTAGTGTCCGCAATGATCATTTGCCCGGGACTTGAATCCTGATTTTTTTTGGGAATAACATACAGCCATAAATTCTGAAGATCTTTAGGACAAACAGGCTTGCGCATGAAGTAGGAAGCGCCACATTCGAGCCCTTTCGTCATGATTTTCTCGCTGTCGTCAGAAGACATCACTGCAAGTTACATTAAAATACATCATATTTCAAATATAATAAACTGCGCAGTAAAGAAGTATCCATTAGAAATTCATCACACAAATCATGCGATTACAAGAACCCTTTTTTTTTAAAAATTTTTAAAAGAGAGTACATTCAGTTCGGACTGTGAAGAGCAAGAGGCACATTGTCGAGAGGGCCTAGACAAAAATTCAATACCT
The DNA here is from genome assembly GCA_035048345.1 of Echeveria elegans. Classification (NCBI taxonomy): domain Eukaryota; kingdom Viridiplantae; phylum Streptophyta; class Magnoliopsida; order Saxifragales; family Crassulaceae; genus Echeveria; species Echeveria elegans. Next base: position 66,896 of record JAWWMW010000079.1, on the reverse strand, counting down.
GACAAAATGACTCCCACAGGCGAGATAAAGCTTTGCAATACAAGACACCATCACCAGATTACCCGAAACAAGGAAAATTGCAGTCAGGGATATTAACTACCATCTGGTTGGAACTTATCTTTTTTTACAGGAAAATGTTTGAGTATCATACTAAGTTTAAAAACCTAGTTAGAAAATTCATCAGTGACAAAATTTAGAAAGTCTGAATGGTCGTTAAATTCGTTATCGGTAATTAAGTTTGGTTGGGATTATAATGGATAATGTTCCTAGAGGGGATTGATCATTTCCTGAAAATTTACTAGTTACCGGCAAGGGACTTCTTATATGTTCTTATAAAATCACAATTTTTCAAAGCTTTAGGCTTTGTTTGGTTGCGGGAAAAAAGCGAGGAAAAGAAAATTTAAATAAAAATGATTTTCTCTTTAGGAAGTTGTAAGGAAAATTTGATCTCAACTTGCCTATTTTATTTTTTATTTTATTACCTTACAACCAAACACACATTTCATTTTCACTCAATTTTTTTTAAAATTTTTTTCCTTTCTTCTTCTTTTTCCCCGCAACCAAACGAGGCCTTAAAAAGGTAGTATTTCTATTTTTACAATATTTATATCCGGCGCCAATCCAAATCTAAAGTATACTAAACCATGTTAATAATTAATATAAAATTATTAAATGAAGGTAAATATTCGAGAACAACTAAAAAATAAAAACCATTAATAATATATTTCTTATAACTCAAAAAGTCAATTACAAGTGAGAATAAATTTATATTTACCTTCATTTAATAATTTTATATTAATTATTAACCTGTTTTAGTATACTTTAAATTGATATATTAATGAACAGAGGTATGAGATACTTACTAACAATAGGTACTTGAAAATCTATGGAGATACGTCTGAGCAGTTCGAATCCATTCATGTCTGGCATGTGTATATCAGTTACCACAAGATCAAACTTTTTATCTTGTTTACACCTCAGAATAGATAGAGCTTCCTCTCCGCTGCGAACTGTCTCAACTAATAACAGAGATAACACCGGAGGAGTTCACAAAAATCAAATATCAAAGATTATTCAAGAAGCCCGATACAGAGAGAATCTTTTATTATACCATCAAAATGTTTTCGTTTTGATATAGTTAGCGTCGGCTGGTTTGTATAATTAACGTTGCGCGTATATAAGAAAACAAAAACATTGTTTTCTTATATGTAACTTCTTTCTGCGCGTATTGTAAGACATTTACATCAGCAAGTATATGTGTGAAGAAACCATGTATTGATCATACAAACTACTTTTCTTGAGTGTAATTAATTACCCTCACATTTTTATAGACAGTGTTTTTATGTCGTTGGCCAAACGGAGACAGGAAAAAGAAGAAGAAAGTTTTTTTTTTTTTTAGAAAAGTAAAAGAACATTCTGACACAAGTGACTAGCGGCATAAACGAATCATACCGTTGTATTTCCAACTTTTCAGAATCCCACCAATGACTGATAGAGATGTATGGTCGTCGTCGACAACTAATATCATCATATCTTTGCAATTGATATCGATAAGAGGCTTCCAATCATCGTTCGCAATAATCTGCCTATTCATGTCTTCAGAAAAACCTGTAAGTAGCCAAGAAATGAAGTTAACTCAAACATGTGTTACAAATGAAAGAAACAAGCTTCTTCTCATGTCCCATTTTCAGTACCTAAAGCAACTTGAGTTTTCTTGAAATTCTTCTAAGAGGAATGCAAAGGAGAAATGTTGATTTGGAATGTCAGAATGATGGATTCAATTTCAACAGGGAGGCACACAGAGAGTGAGGAACTCTGACAACAGTATTTTGTTTTACCTTTCATATTCTTCTTTATTGACACAAATGCTATATTTTTATTTTTGATGTTTGTGGCTTTACTATAAAAGGCACGAAAAATATTGACTTTATCTTTTTTATTATATAGAGTTTTCTGATAAAAATATTTATTTCTTTGAAAAGTAAGATTGCAAAAATACCTATAGAAAAAATATTTTATATATTTCACTTTTACACCACTTTTACTTATGCAATTCTCAGATATATATGATATGTTATATCTTTATTTTTGTATAATTTAAAGTATAACCTTTTTTGCTTTATGGAAAAAAAGTATAACCTTTTATGTGTTATCACAAAAATGTATAACCTTTTATGTGTTTTATAGAAAGCATTATTCACACATGGTAACGCAATTTTTTATATCAATTAATAGAAAAAAAATAAATTAATAGAATTCGAGAAAACGAGATGCTACACTACAACAAACTGAAAACGAGGCCAAAAGATAACAGTTACGGGAAAACACCTATTTTATGATTGTTTACTTAGAAATACACTTTTTTTCTCATTAAAATATCATCGTTCCAATAAGTTATAAGAATAAATAAATATATTTCTTATAATTCAAAAAGACCATTACAAATGAAAATAAACTGAACGTCTACCCATCACGTAATAAAAATTCATCCGTCAACCGTCGTAGCCTTCTGCGAGACAAAAGATAATTTTTGTCTCACGATCGAGAGAGCTGCCGACGACTCTATACCTTTGGCTTCCGCCCACCTCGCTACTTTTGTCCTTAACAGCCGATCTGCTCGTCCTTCAAAGCCTCCTAAAGATTTCATAACAACATGTTCAAAACTAAGACCAATAGCAGAACAACTTGTCTCATACTTTGCAATCTTTCTCTCATCTGCTTTCCTAACTGCCTCCCCTGACTCCGACACTGATCATTCTCCAACAAAAGGAGACACAATAGAAACATCCACACATAAATTCCTACCGCCGTGCCAAGTAGACACTAAGATATCTGGACTTCTCCTCACCCTGAAGAAGTCCATTTTTCGTTCCCACACATACCGGCCAAAGTACTGATTAAATAAAATAAAATCCGAAAACAACAAAACAAATAAATTGGGAAAAAGGGAAGCACGTCACTTTTTTATCCAAACTAATTTCTGATAAGTTGTTTCTGCAATCAACATTTCTTAGTAAAAATCCTCCATGAAGCAAATCATGCGCAATTTTGGACCATAAATTGCTTCTTTTCTTCATTTAGTTACACCAAAAAATACTTCAAAGACCAACCATACAAGGAATATGTGCATCAAATAAGTCCCTATAAGACTCCCACGACATGATAACTCATCTGAAATCGACATTGAGAATTTTACAGTCGAGGACCACCGCGACTTGCAAGGCTACTGCTACCACTGCTCCAGATACTTTGTGTTTCATTGAAAAAACCATTGCTGTATTCTTGACTACCAAATGCCATCCTTTGAAACATTCTCATTTGCGCAGATTGCTCTGCTGTGTTGAATATACCACTTTGTCCTGGTTTTACACCGTTTGTGAGATCCGCAAGTTCCCCCATTGAATCAAAAGCTCTTACAACTTGACCCATTTTAGGCCTTTTGGAAGCTGAATGGCGAACACATGCTCCTGCTGCTTCAATCATTCGGAACATCTCTGCGTCAATGTAATTATTTTCTAACCTTGGATCTGCTAGCTCTCTAAAATTTTCGGTCTCTAGTGCTTGAACAAGTAATGGTCGAGCCTGAAAAAAATTTAAACGGAAATAGCATCACTATTCCGTTCACAAAAGATGATTTCTGTAGTTAACGGTCAAGTCACGACTTATTAGCTTATGAATCTTGAAGCCTACCCACTCAACGAGACTTTCATCTTGTGATAAGTCGACAGGTTTACGTCCTGTAATCAGCTCTAGCAGCACAACTCCAAATGAATACACATCTGATTTTTCAGTTAGTTTTCCACTTGATGCATATTCCGGAGCCATGTATCTACAAGATAATCGCCAATGACCATGACCTCATTAGATACATATGAACTATGAGTGTTTTCAATTATATCAAAAAAATGGACAAAGTGGCCTACCCAAAAGTACCCATTACTCGTGTCGATACGTGCGTGTATGTATCGGAGGCTAGCCTTGCAAGTCCAAAATCGGCGACCTGGAAAGTGGAACATCCCGTTAAACAGTCTTTCATCATAATTTTCATAAAGGTGAAATTTTTTCAAGAATCTTTACCCGCGATTCAAAATTTTCATCTAGCAGAATGTTTGCGGACTTGATATCTCTATGAATGATTCGAGGATGGCCTGAAATGGATACGGACACAATTAATTTTGGTACAAGTTTTGTGCTAACCTGTTAGTAACCTTAAAAAGCTTGAAGTGAAGAAAGAGCGGGAATTTTACAGTCTTCGTGAAGGTAAGCTAATCCTCGAGCTGAGCCAATTGCAATTTTGACTCGATTCGCCCAGCTCAAGACTGGCCCGACTTGAGCTGAAATCAGATGGGGTAGTAAATAAATACTCTAAGTTTGTCCGCAACATGGAAAATGCCATTAACTTATGAACCATCGGAACTTACCATGAAGATGGTTTTCGAGTGTGTCATTAGCAATGTACTCATAAACAAGTAATCTCTGACGGTCTGAAATACAATATCCCACCAGCGAAACTAAATGACGATGATGAATCCTGCTGATTATGTCAACTTCTGCTCGAAACTCCCGCTCGCCTTGTCCACTGCCAATCTTCAGTTGTTTCACTGCTACTGTTTTTCCATCTGATAAATGACCTTTATACACACAACCAAACCCACCTTCACCAAGCAAATTTTGAGATGAAAATTTGTCCGTCGCGTCACTTAGTTCCTGGTATGTGAACCATGATCTTGAACTGCCTATACCACTGTTACCTCCACCTCCAGAAGTTGCGCTTCCTGGCTCATCGGGAAACATGAATTCGCTGCCTGACTGAGACTGACTTTCGTGCAGGGGGCGAGGAGGCTTTAGAAACGATGACTCTGAAACAAATCAGATAATGCATAATAGGCCGATCATACTAAATACTACGAATGCAGAATACATGGAGTATCGAATCAAATGATGCATTAGAACATATATTCGTCTAGCAAATTGCAAGCAAGATTCAATGAAATTGTATGAAGTAGTGCAATAATAATGTTGCATTATACCAAATACGAAATGCAGAATACTTAAGAAATGCATAATTGCTAATATGAGATCAAATATTATACCCTAAGGCCCCGTTTGGTTGCGGGAAAAAAAGTGAGGAAAGAAAATTTTAAAGAAAAATGATTTTTCATGAGAAAG
>JAWWMW010000079.1:44786-55338 GCA_035048345.1 Echeveria elegans | reverse complement strand
AATTTGCCTATTTTTTGCATTTTTCCCCCTTACAACCAAACACAAAATTTCATTTTCACTCAAAATTTTCCTTTCCTCCCTTTTTTCCCCGCAACCAAACGGAGCCTAAAGCAATATTCATCACGCAAAGTGGAAGAAGAATTCAATGTGCTGTAGTGAAATGCTAAGATGTTAACCTGAGTTGTGCGAGGATGAAAACTGAGACGGGAGTTTGTAGATATCTAATGCTCTTTGCTTTGTTCGTCGTCTTCTCTTGTTTACAAACCAAACAGCTAAGACAAGAAGACTGAGTGCGCAAAGGCCAACAAGTGAGGCAACAAACACAGTGTGCGCTCCATCAGCTTGATTTTTGGTAGATGAAGGTGTTTCTGTTACAGTTTTCTTAGTAGCTACAGGCAACGGCGAAGCAGCTGGCGTCCCTTTGGTGGATGAGTTACTAGGGGGACTTCCCGGGGAGGGTTGAGGTTGAGGATGAGGTGGAGGTGTCACTGCAGAGTTGTTGGAAGGAGTAGGCGCGATTTTTGGAGTAGGCGGCGGTGGGTTTACTGGTGGGCTGGCTTGTGGTGGTCCTGGCGGAGGAGGAGGGGAAGTAGGGAAAGTGGGCGGCGGAGACTGATCAGTAGGTGTTGGTGGTGGTGGTGGAGGAGTGGCATTGTTGGGTGGTGGACTGTGATCACTTGGTGGTGGAGGAGCATCATCGTTTGGTGCTGGAGGAGGAGCGGAAGGCGGTGGAGAGTGTTTGCGAGGTGGTGGAGGTGGAGATGAGTCTTCCGGAGGTGATGGTGGAGCTACATTTGAAGGAGGGGGTGCGGAAGGAGGTGGAGGAGGCGGGGAATCTGGAGGTGGGGCTTTGGTAGAAGGAGGAGGTGGTGATTTGTCTGATTCAGGTGGGGGAGAGGATTTGTCCGGAGGAGGAGGTGGTGATGGAGGAGGAGGAGGAGATGAGTCTGGAGGTGGGGCTTTTTCATCAGGTGGTGGAGGAGATTTTTCGGACGAGGGAGGAGGTGATGCCTCATCCTTTGGAGGTGGAGGAGGAGGTGATGCTTCTTCCTCTGGTGGCGGAGGTGGAGATGATTCATCAGGAGGAGGAGACTTAGAAGCTGGAGGAGGTTCTTCGGAGGGTGGAGGAGACTTTTTCTTAGAAGCAAGTTCAACTATCGTAAGACTCGGCGGTGGTAGTCTCGAAGACATTTCTTGTTTTTTACTTGCACTACAAGCCACTTCCGCAACTCTATGATTTGAAATCCTTGATTCACACACCCTACATATCATCATGAACCTGAAACCACCATCTTCAATACCACATTTCCCCGATATATCTCGAAACACAAACTTCTGCCGGTTCCTCCAATCACTTGCCAAGAATGCCTAAATACAAGAATTCTGACTTCTTTGCAAACTTGGATCTGAAGAAAGAAAATAATTGTGTAATCTACAGGTCAACTCCAAAACCACATTGGACAGATCAAGAAAGGAAACTTTCTCAGATAAAACCAAATATTTCCAAAGGACAAGTACCTAGGCTTTTTCAAGTCCCTGGAAAATGCAGACTGAGGAGGATTTGCCGCGTGAAGATGAGAAAGCTCATTCATTCAAGTCCAAGTCTCTATGGAGCACAAATGCTGCACTTTAGACACTAAATAATTGCGAAGAACGTGGTGACAACGTTGTAGTTTCTAGTAGACTTTTTTTTGTTTTGTTTTTGGAATCTGAAACTAAGTGCACAGACAAAGAGAGCAAGTCAAGCTGTGAACATGGGAAGAAGTATGTATTGGCTTTAGGTACCACACAACATGGCCACAAAGTTATAAGACGCCCCACAAGCAAAGACAAATTTTCTTCATTCTTAATTTCCCAAAATACCTTACTTCAGGTGTTCCGCATATCTTTACTATTTTGTTCCAGTTCTGTAATATGGATAATCCGATAATGTGTCTTTTCAGGCTGTGATTTATTTGCCTACAGTAAATATATGATACTTTTAAAATGTCATGGACGCACTCATACAGTATGTATATTATCAACAAAGGCGTTAGTTATATAAATGGCCTTCTTACTTTTTAGGCTGCCGGCGGTTGTCCTGCCTCTCTCCGCTCTGGTCGTTGGTTGGACTTATATAGTGCTAGTTGGGATTGAAGCCATGAGTCGAGGATGCACTGAGGTATATTTACTCCATATTTCAAAGTTTGGTTTCCTTGTGTATGTCTATCATTTTAACTTATATTTCTTTAAGGCCCAAATAGTTGAAAAAAGAAGAGGAAAAGAAAATTTAAAAACAATTTTTGAGTGAAAATGAACATGTGTATTTTGATTGTAAGGAAAAAAAGGAAAAAGATAAGCATAATGAGATTAAATTTTTCTTACAACTTTCTCATAAAAAAATTATTTTTTTAATTTTCTTTTCCTCACTTTTTTTCCGTAACAAACAGCATCTCAAATATGAAACATATGAGTTCTGTTGTTTTGACCCTAATCATTTATTGTTGCTTGAACTTTCAGGCTCACTTTGTTGAAATGGATCCATAAGTCATATCAAATGTTCTTCGACCAAACTTGGAGGGGACTGGTTTTGATGATACATCGGTAATTCATGCTGTTCGTGTTGAAAAGTTCTTAGAACGAGCTGAACAATTTATAGGTATCCTTTCTCTTCTACCTATGCACCTCTGTGTGTGGTTCATGCATGTTAATAGGTTACAAGCAGTGTCATAAATGCTTGATATTCTTCTAGACACTGGACATTTCACATTTGCACGACTTCATACCTATTTCTTGATCAGTTTATTTTCATTGTGATTGTCTTTTTTAATTATAAGAAATATATTATTATTTCTTGACTTAAGAAATTATTTTATTGTTGGTTCTGGTATTGCTGGCTCTGTGCTGTCTGCCACCCCCCGATTTGATGCTCATTTCTTGTTAATGAAACAACTGTCTAGTCCCCCAAGTGCAAAGTTTTTTCTTTTTCTTTTCAAAAGTTCTACAGTATGTCTCATTACCATCATGATCGTAAAAAGTTTAATGCCTTTTTCATTAGTGTGGAAGTTGCATAACGTAACAGCATTAGTAAATATAAGCTGTGTTTCCCAGATGCCAATCTTAGGTTAAAGTGTTCAGTGTGCTGGGACTACTTCTTTGTAAGCTTACAAGTGAAAAGTATGCTCCTGATGGGCCGTTGGACAACAATGAAGAATGTGTCCCTTTCTCCACCACCTTGCCCTTGTCTAGGACAGCAATCAGATCACAATTCTGTATGGTACTCAGTCGGTGTGCGACAACCACGCTAGTCCTCCCTACCATTACCCGATCAAGTGCATCTTGCACCACCTTCTCTGACTGGCTGTCTAATGCGCTAGTGGCTTCATCCAGAAGCAAAATGGTCGGGTTTTTCAGTATGGCTCTTGCTATCGCAATGCGTTGTTTTTGACCTCCTGAAAGTTGCACACCCATGTACCCACACGATGTATCATACCCATCTTTCAACCCTGCAATGAAGTCATGAGCATTGGAGGCCTTTGCTGCCTCGATGACTTCCGACTCATCAACTGCATTTTCTGATCCATATATGATATTTTCTCTGATGGTCCCTGCAAAGAGCGTTGGCTCCTGGCTGACTAGAGCAATATGTTTCCTCAGCTCCCTGAGGTGGTATGATCTTATGTCACGGCCATCGATCTGGATGATGCCCTTTATTGGATCATAAAAGCGTTCTATAAGGCCAATGATTGTTGATTTACCAGATCCGCTCTGTCCGACTAAAGCTGTTGATTTCCCTTGCTCCAGTTTTATGGAGAAGTCATTGAAAATCATAATATCAGGCCTAGAAGGATATGCAAAATCCACATCAGTAATCTCCACATGACCGTTAATTTTCTCAGGTTTGACGCCCTCAGAGTCCTCTGGCTCAATCTTCGTGTACCGGTCAAGTACAGCGAAAACGGACCCGACAGCATCAGAACCTTTTGCGAGATCTGTAGTCATGCTTCCTGCATCAGCAATGACTCTTCCGGTGCTTACCAAAATCATAAATGTCTCAAACAAGGCCTTGGAGGTAATCAAGCCCTGAGACAAAAGCTTTCCACCATACCAAAAGTCAAGAGCCCAAGTGCATGACATGAGAGCTTGTGAAGTCCCTAGACCAAAACCAGCATACCATGATTGTCTATATCCTTCCCTCATCGGCCCGGCTTGTGCTTTTTCCAGCATTTGGAGAATCCTGTTTTGAGAGCAGAATGCAGTAATGGTGCGAAGATTAGTGACTGCTTCTCCGGCAAGCTTACTACTCTCATCTTGCGCCTTGATGGCTTTATGTGACATGTTCTTTAGAAGCACACGACGAAGGTAGAAGCAGACGATGATGAGAGGCTGAACGGCTATCATTACTATTGCTAGCCTCCAAGCTATGACCAACCCCATGGTGCATGCCACTGTCACAGCAGACACTGTTTGTATCACTAAAGCCATCCTATCTCCCACCAGTGATCTCACCTGCGTATCGATCACATCAATGTTAGCAACAGAAAACTTGATTTTGAAAAGTGTAATGACGTGATCTGATTGTAATGTGAGACAAACAGAAGCTAATAAACCATAGAAAATGAAAGTTTGAGGCATACCACATTGGCGTCTTTGGCAAGTCTGGAGCAGATCGATCCGGTTGAGTTCTCATCCTGATCGAACCATCCGATCTCAAATGTCAGCATCTTGGAAAGCATCCTTTCCCTCACCCTGGTTGTCAACTTCTCTCCCATAAAAGCAAAATTGTAATGCTGAACAACATTAACCAAAAAGGAGAACACAGCCAGTCCAACGAACCAAAGAGCGTAAGTCCTGGTCTTGTCTTTGATTTCTTGGTGAGTGGGCAAGAAGTAAACTGAGATCATGGAGCCCAAGGCGTAGGCATACGCTGGCTGAACTGCCCCGAACAGGGCTGCGCTCGAGCAACCTAGTATGGCTTGTCTCCACTCTGGTAGATTCAATGCTAACAGTCTTTTAAATGATGGCACTGGAGGTTTTCCGTCTTCCTTGGCCGTGATTGCTTTTTTGTTCTCAGCCGCTGGACGGCGGCCTGAGGAGTGATTTGAGCTTGATCTGCTCATACGGCGCCTGCTGCTAACATTTTTTGAATGGAAGCGTGAGCTTACAGACAGAGATGGTTCTTCATATTGGATATCATATTCATCATCAGTTTTTTGTAGGTGGATAAGTGATGAATAGACTCCATTAGAAAATTGTATCAGCTCGTCGTGGGAACCAGTTTCGACAACTTGGCCATTATGGACTACTGCGATGATATCAGCATTGCGGATGGTGGAGAGACGGTGAGCAATGACGATGGTGGTGCGACCCACTGAGGCTTTGTCCAAGGCTTCTTGGACAACCCTTTCAGATTCAGAGTCTAATGCACTAGTTGCCTCGTCCAAGAATAAGATCTTTGGTGATTTGATGATGGCTCTGGCTATGGCTATTCTCTGTTTTTGACCTCCTGACATTTGCACACCTCTCTCACCGACTTGAGTTTCATACCCCAACGGGAACTTAGAGATGAAGTTATGCGCATTGGATGCTTTTGCAGCGCTCACTATCTCATCCATGGTCGCGTCCTCCTTCCCAAAAATGATGTTCTCTTTGATTGTTGTTGCGAACAATGCTGGCTCTTGGCTCACTAGTCCCATTTGAGTTCTAAGCCATTTCAGCTGAAGTTTGTTGATGGAAACTCCGTCTAGTAAAATATCACCGGCAAGCGGATCATAGAATCTCTGCAGTAGTGCTATGACGGTTGATTTGCCAGAACCGCTCCCTCCGACAAGGGCCACCGTGTTCCCTGCTGGTACCTTGAGGTTGAAGTTTTTACAAATTATGGATTCCGGCCTTGATGGGTATGCAAATTCCACGTTTCTGAAGTTCACTTTGCCTGAAACTTGTTGTAATATCTCCCCTTCCATGTTGTCTGAGTCTATCTTCGGAACTCTCTTTATTACCTCCCTGATTCGCTCCCCTGCCGAGGCTGCTTCAGAAAAGTACTTCAAGTTGGAAAGTCCTGACCCTAGTGACCTTCAAAACCGCACAGCAAACAGTGTCACTCTATCAGCTTGACGGTGCTTCTGATTTCGACTCTTTTTGTCTAATCCAAGATAAGCTAGCATTTATCTAGTTTACTGAGCGATGTGGAACGATTTCTTAATTGAAATATTTCTGTATTTCTTGGCACATAACATGGTATAAAAGCTCAGAGTTAGGGAAAAGGAAGAACTTACAATCCTCCGACAACAATGGCAGCACCAACTGCAAAAACAGTCCCGCCTTGAGCTCCATGGTACATGACCAACCGACTTCCATAATACGACATGAAAGCCCAAATGGCAAATGTAATGCCATTGCTCCCAATAGCAAGTCCTTTCGCCAAGCCTTGTCTCAACCCTAAGCTAACCGATCCTTCCAAGGCTGTACAAAATTCAACAATAGTTTTGTTTTCTCCTACAAAAGAGTAAACAGTTCTGACAGATGAGATGGATTGCTGCACGATTGTATTGGCTTTGGCATACTCGATCTGGATCTTTCTTGCTAAGTCCATAAGTCTCCGGCCATAGATCAAACCAGGGATGAGTAGAAACACTGTAAATGGAAATGCCACGATTGCCAATTTCCATAACATAATGAAAGCCGCAACGTAGCTGCCAACAAAGGACGCCGCATTCATCAAAAAGTTAGGAACCTGCAGCAGCAAGAAAAACCATACCATAGAGAATTATAATTCCCCTCTGTCCCATTTGCAATCGAATATATACTTCTTAAAAGGGAAGGAGTGCAACTGAGCGTCGTGACACTTTTTTTTTTCCTTTTTAAAAGGGATCGAAGGGTTTCACTCCTACCACTGAGCGTCGTGACACATATGGCTAAATTTGGTCGTTAAGGATTATAAGAAACCGGGACTTGGTATTGTTACCTTCTCACTGAGGACATCTTGGATGACGAGGCTGTCATTCGAGACACTGGTGATGACTTCAGAGGTGCTCGCAACATGTAAATCAAAATAAGTTACATCTTGTCTCAGCACTGCCTTCAAATACCTCGCTCGCAATCTGGCCGCTTGTCGTTCCCCTGTCCTTGCCCAGCAAAATCCCTCTGCACCACGACACAAAATTTTCTCATCAGCTTACGGCTGCTTGTGACTTCATATCGATAATGAGTTCAGAAAATTACCGAGAAAGCACGCAACAAATGTTCCGCAAGCGACGTATAACAGACTCACCGAATTCTGCAAAAACTCGAAAGCCTCAAAGTCAACGGACCGAAAATGAGAAAAATAAATGACACACACAAAGCAGCAGAAGAAGGATAGATAACATGCAGCAAAGCAAACCTTATTGATGGAATGACCGATATCCGAAGCAGAAATGGAAAGCGAAGCAGAGCCAACATTATTCATGATTTGACTCGTCACGACAAGGACTAAAGGCGTAGTAAAACCGTCTCCGACAGCTCCTATAAACCCCAACACCATAAGCAACACATCCAACCAGTCTGCGTGCATGAAAACGGATCTGAACGAGCCCCTATTCTTTGTCTTCGACGAGGTTCCTCCGGCCTTGTCACCCATTTTGTTTGTTCTACAAAACTGAAAGATGCAAAGTCTAATGGGTGACTTGAGATTTATAATAAAAGGGATTTTTGATGGTTTTCAGTGTCTGCATTTATAAGGCATCAGCAGGAAGCACATGATGTGAGAAGGATGCGTGTCACCATTTGTTTGCAGCATGTATGTTTTGCAACTAGTTGTAATTGAATTATATATTTGAGAAAATACTCAAATACTAAAACTCGAAATTGTTTCTTTTTTAAACTTTTTAATTTAAGTAATAAAAGTATATTTATGAGATGAAAGTTTTTATTGATAATGGGTTGAATAAATTAGGGTTAGTGTTTGTGAATTTTGAATTAAATTGTGTAGGGTAGATTTTTTCAAACACGCGTTGCATATATATATATATATATATATCTCTATTAAACTTCAAAGCACTTTAATACATGTGTTTAACGCAGAATCGATCCAACAACGAATGGCGAGCTCCCTGAACAAGGGGAGAACAAGCAACCAAACTCTACATAAGTAACACAGCCTCCACGCCCTGATAGGCGGGAAGAATGAAAGTCTCCACGCTCGACGAGAGGAATGAAAAACTCTAATAATTAGAGAATGTGAAAAATAAAATTTGAATTGGTGAGAGTATGATCCTAAGGTTTCCACGAGGGATTCCCGACCAACAACATGCCAACACACTGTTGGGAATTTTTTTTTTCTTACTTTGAAAATCACCCTTGGAGTAATAAAAATGAATTTATCATCAAAAATCATCCGTAACATACGAATTTTTCCGATAGTCATCCGTAAAATATGATATTACCAATAACCACCCATTAAAATATTTTTATGAATAGTCACCCATATAAAAAATAATCAGTTCAATAAACGCCCACCAATTGGAAATAAGTCATAAAAAATAACAAATAAATTCAAAAACATTCAAAACCTAAAAAAAAACAAATATAAAAAAGCCACACATTTAGTTTCATATTTAACAAAAAAATTATTCCTTAAGAATATTTTTGTATAAATTTAATTCGATATTTCAAAATTTTACTAAATTTTAGCACAAAAGTTTGTCAAAAATATAAAAAAATAGTTTTCAATTACTATTTTGAACGTATCTGAATTTTTACATAATTTTATTTATTATTTTTATTGAACAAATTGTCGATGAGTGGATGTTTATTGAACTGATTATTTTTATATTAGTTCTTTAATAAGTGTTATCTATATATATAATAGAATTGGATGGTCAACCGGTCCTACAGCGACGAAAAAAATTAGTACTAATATCTTTGAAATCCGTCGCTAAAACCTTTAAATTTATACTGACTAAATGGGCCCGGCCCGATCGCTCGACCCGAAGAGGATTGGACTCGGGTTGAGACATCCAATACCTGAATATATATTTTTTTAAATATATTTTTATGTTAAAAGCTCAAGGAGCTCAACTCTGAAAATATAGTTTAATGATGATGGAGTTCGGTCCAACCTACAAGAAATGGGCCTAAAGCATATAATTTTCATAGCAACCTCGTGACTTTATATATACAAAACAGTTCTTAACTTGAGCTATAAGTGGGCGATGTGGGACAATCTCAACTTGCATTGTCTCACGTATCGGCAGACCTCCCAATCACCACAAAGCTGGATGACGCATCTGGTCTTTGCCTACGCTTCAGCAGTGAGATATTGAGCATTGGTTCTCCTTGTTTGATCTCGATAACAGTCGACGATGGGAAATGTCACGAACCACTAAATGAACAAAGGAGACATATAAAACAAGTTACTTGAGGCTCCTGAAAGTCCATTAGTTGGTGCCTCCAAGGACCCTTTGAGCTTCTTAACTTGAGCTTTGTCCAGGAAAGTAGTCGCAAAAACCAAGTCAGTTAATAAATCATTGGCAAACACGAAAAGTCCAGGGTTTGAAGACCCGGATTTTGGCTACTGAAGCTAACATAAGCCAAAGCACCTCCTTCTCCAACGTTCAACTGGTAATGCAACAAGCCTTGAGGAAGCACCATTATATCACCTTTGGAGAGTGTTTTGATGTAAACTGTGTTAGAAGTAGATGATATAAAGCCAGCACAGATTGTGCCGTCTATGACCACAAGGACTTCATTAGCTCCAGGGTGGGTGTGTAATGGAATGACTCCACCTGGTGCAGGGTCTAAACGAGCCATGGAGATTCCAAGGCCATTTAGACTTGAATGAGCAAAGTCATTTTCAGTGATATTAGTTGTTAAAAGTGTAACCAAATATAGAAAGAGGATTGGGAGGAAGACCTTCGCCAGGAGATACAAACGTCTTACAGACTTGCACCATGATGCATGATGGAAGAAACTTGTTCAGTGTCCCACATCGCCCATGAGTGCACCCTTTGCTTGGAGCATGTTAATATATATAATGTTGGAGATATTTCGTTCGTAGCTAAATAAATTTAGTGTTTAGCCTACGATTCTGTATATGTTAAGCTTGAACAAAAGCTGATAATTTTCCAACGAAAATTTTGAAACTTTAAACTTTGCTTGAACTTGCTTTTCTGAGTCATTTTTCATTCGGTCGGGTTTGGATGGGTCATGAACATGTCTAAAAATTTTCGGGTCGGGGTCGGGTCAGGTCCGTCCCATGCACACCCCTAGTTGTAATGAATGACACCTATTGGCTTCCCTATAACTCACTGTTTTATATCCACACCACATTCACGCACCTCAAACACCTCTATAAACCCTACGCCTCCCAAAAGGCCAAAACCGATCAAAATCCCAAATTTCGACCCAAAGATTTTAACTTTCTTACAATCCACTCAAACCCCACCTCCAGTTCCTCCAAATCTGTTCCGACAACGATTTAGCCTTATTGTTCTCTGGAGGAATCCATCTTGGAGGCATACTCATATTGCGAGACGGCCAAGGATCTTTGGGAAACACTTCAAAAGGTGTATGGAAACACTTCAAATCTGAC
>JAWWMW010000079.1:24100-36728 GCA_035048345.1 Echeveria elegans | reverse complement strand
ATCCAATCCGGCATCCGAGCTCAGAACCAGGCGAATCCGAACAGCACCAGGCAGATCTGCGCAACACCAAGCCGATCCAAACAATAGCCACCAGATCCGAACAAAAGCCACCACCAGCTGCAACAATCGACGGGGAAGAGATAGGATGAGTAGGAGGCAACATCCTAAAACAAAGAGTAAACGCTGAAAGAAAGGACTAGAAGGGGCTTAGGGCAGAGGCCAAGCCACCTCCATGAGGAGAGGCCGGCCTCTACCCGGCGGAAAACAGCGAAAGAGCTTTGGACTAGGTTTTCGATGAAGGAGCGTATGAGAGAGATTCTCTCTACCCGCGTAGTGAAGTTGTGTATCCGCATCCTTTTATTGTCCAGCGTGTGTTCTGTCTCTCTCCTCCGTCACGCGTCTGACATCACTCCTTTCTGAGTTGTCACGTCTCTCTCATTTTATTTGAATTTTACAAGCTCTATCGTCATTTACCGCTCTCTCTCATCGACTCGCCCAAACTCAGTGTCCGTCGACCGACCAATTTCTCGCGCCGCCATTTCCATCTTTGGGAGTGGATACCATCTTTGTCACGTGTGTGATTTTAGAGTGGATTTGGTGAATCTTTAGGGGTTTCGTAATAAGGGTTTGTGTTTTTATTTTTTTGGATTTCGATAAAGAAATCGACGGTGTACTGGTGGCTACGGTGTTGGGGGCATTATTATTAGATTGTTCGGCGACATTCGATTTTAAAGTGTGGTTGTTGTGTTTCTTATAGTAATGCAAATGACGATAGGGTTTGGATATGCATTTGCTAATGCAAACTGAAATTCATATTGTGACGGTTGTCTGCATTTGAATTTGAATTTACATATGCACAGGGCTGACATGCATATGCAGATGCAGACATCCTTTCTCATGTGCTAATGCAAACTCAGCAAGGTTAGCTAGATGCCTCTAAAATGTGTTTGCTACTCCTCTAATTATAGCTAGTAAGCCTCTAAAAAATGTGTTTCAGTTTAGGATTGAAACTCCTGGGTGTTGTGAAATCAGTATATGATAAAGTTGTTGCGCATAATCTGCTTTGATCTAATGAGCTGAGGTATGTGGTCGGCTGCATTTTGTTGGTTTATTTTGTTTCTAAATATTTCAACGCCTCTGTCATGTCGTTTGTTTGGGTAGCTGACTAAATGAACATGGTTATTAATTAGTGATCTGGTTTTTTTCTTTTAATTTACACTTGATGTGTGGAACGACATACTGGCCAGGGCACGACATGACATGATATCGTAAGCTTTGAACTTGTATGCTTTTCCCTTGATAGACATTTTTTCAATTCATTGTTTTTTGTGCTTTTGCAGAATGGACATATAACTTCCCTCCGGATAAATCGGACCTTGCCCTCTGTTTTCGCCTACATATATATATATATATATATATGAGAAAAGGCTTCGTATTCGGGTTACCTTAGAAGACTCAAATCTTCACCAAAATAATGCTTGAAATGTTGTTCTTTTTATTTATTGAAATCGTTGTTACATGTAAAACATTCCAGTGATTCAGCTTACAAGTGTTAACCTAGAAAAACAAGTGATTCTTTTTTATTCCAATTTTCTGAGAACTTTACTTTAGGAACTTGCGAAAGCATGCAAGAATAAGCATTTCGTGATTGTGAAACAGATTACACATTCGCTTTTCGTCTAAAGTGTCCCAAGCTTCAACTCCATCACCCCATCGAGTCTCAATCAACATCAACACAACTGAATTTGAAAACGTTGAGACCTGAAATGATGCTCAATCTCGAACTAGTACTTGATACCCAACCAAAATCAACTTGATACAAGCCACTAGCGCACCGGCCATAACGTATAAGGATGCTCCAAATCCTCACCCTTAACACTCAGCACAAACTGTTTGTGCCTTTCGTTATAGCTCCGCGAAGCTGGTGCACCAAGTCACATGCAACTCAATCCTGGACTCATTTTTACACAAATTAAGCCGTGCCCCATTTTCCTTGTTTAAGTCGAAAGCGTCAAGGCACAAAGACCTATCAGCGCCATGGCATGATTTAGTTGTAACCGAATCCTTGGCGCATTTCCAAATGAGTGACGACACAACTTCAATATTAGTTGGATTTCAGACCCGTGAGCTCATCGTAATAGCTTTGAGTGAAGCTATAGCCTCACAAACAAAAATCAATCTTCTAGTCACAACCTTCCCCTTATTGAAACATCCCTGTCCCATCAAGTTGAGCTTGTTGTCTAAATAATCAATTTATCTCAACTAGAATGAATCACAGAACTGTACCAGTATACTACTCTTAAGTTCTATGATTTCCACATGATCGATATTACACTACTCTAACCTAGCTAGAACACAAATCAGAACACATACATACAAATTATCTAAACATGTTAGGAATACAATTACCTAAACTTATTAGGTAATATACAAAGTATAAAATTTCTCAATTCAAGACACCATAACAATAAATTTCTTCTCAAAATTAACTATTTTTTTTTTCACTTGTCATGTTCGTCAGAGAGTGATGCTCATTTTAAAATATAAGGTGAATAAGTAACCGATAAATGCAGAAATAAAGCGACAGATAAATGGAACAAAAATTATAAAAGTGAGTAAATCATAAATTTCTTCTCAAAACTAGATATTTTTTACTTTTCATGTTTGTCAGAGAGTATTGCTCAATTTTAAAATATAGGGTGAATAAGTAACTGATGAAGGCAGAAATAAAAGCGACAGAAAATGGAAAATTCATATATATCACGTGGACGGTTAATAATAAAATTCAAAGCATCTTTGTTGTGAACTGTAAAACAAGAAAAAAGGATGCATAGAAACTACAAAAGTGGCTGTTCATTTAACTTTGACAATTAGTACAACTTAGTTTTTGAAGAAGCATGTGCGCCAAAAAGGTATCCAAGACAAGGATTCTATGACTCTGTCCTTCATCCAATAATATATTTATTCCTCTTCTTCCAAGGTGTAACATATTTGCAAAATCTTAGGATCGAATCTCTGACCAACAAAAGTGATTGACTACTAATCATCTTGCTCTTTATTAATTAAAACTAGTGCATGTTATTCCTGATCAGTAGAACACGTAGCCTCTAGCTGTCAAACAAACTTACTGCACAATTGAGATATTCATATTATTAGCAGGCGCGACGATGGTTATAAAAATAGTACTCCGTAGTACTTTTTTGTTACTGTAAACTGAATGGATTTTCTCTACTCGTTGATAGTGAATGCTAAAGATGCAGTTCAATTACTTTTGTAAGCATTAAGAAGCGTTCAATTCCCAGAATATCATCAATATGTTTTGTTAGGAGCTCTCGAAATGCAAAAAAAATTAATGAAATTTTGAGACTCATTCTGATTATACTTCTCACGGTTTTTTGAAACTATATCGAAAGAGACAATCTGAACCCTTAAATAAACACAAGAGAGGACTGCTTTTTTTCTTCTTCTCAAGCATCATATTTTAACACTTGGTGTTGTAGGTGTTACGAGATTACCGAAGTCAAGATCATGCGGGTACTTGAAAAAGCAGATATTAAATATTATTTTGAAGCCCTAGCTTTGACCAAGCACACTGTTCACAGATTCATTCAAACACGAGTCTATGTATCTACCTATACTCTCATCTACAAAACCATCTCAACCGTTGTTTACCCAGGCTTCCTCTTTTGTTAGAGGTTGGTTTTACTGCCATCTTTCAAATATACCTACTCAACTCAAGGATCCCTAAATCTATCTATCATTAGCTTCATAGACCAAACAATATGGTGTCTATAAAGTTCACTACCTTACTGCTTGGACTCTTCACTACATGTTTCATTCTTGTTGCTGCCCTTCAATATGTAAGACATGGAGATGTGCACCGTGATGGGCTAGCTGATGCAGCCATTGATGTAGCTTCACCTGAGGTATACACAACATCTCTCCATAAACATACACACTACTTACTGGTGCCTTCACCATCATACGCTCTCTCTCTCTCTATGTTGTGCTTATTAACTTCTTAATAATACGTTCCACTTTATGAACAGGGAGTTTTCACTAGTGTCGGCCAAAGGAAGATATTGTTTGGTGGGGAAAGGAAGTTCTTTAGGGATAGCAAGGCGGTGGTGGATGGAAGTTCATACAAGATCAATGGAGATTCAAAATCATCAGGTGCAGTTCAACACGAAATGAATATCAAATGTGATCAGAGTAGGGGTAAAAGGGCAAGTAAATTATCTCAGAGGAAAACGAAGAAGGCTGGTGGGTTTGTAGCTTTTGGTGATGATTATCATTTCCCAAAACAACACCCTCCTAGACATAACTAAGTGTAATTTCATTCAACCCTAACTTGTTTCTATCTTCTATACCTCATCTCTCCAGCTAGTACGCTGCCTAACCCTGATACTTACAGAAACACTACAAAAGCATATTATGAAGAGATGCACTATAACCTTTTGGCCTTGTTGCAATAACAATGCAAATGAAGTAAATTAGCTACAAGATTTAGGTTATCTTATTATTATGTAGTATTTATTAACTCAATATCTGATTTCACATGTGTAAACATCTCATCATGTTCTTATTGAAATTGCAGGAAAGAGTTCATACTTGAAACCATCTGACGGTTCGATAAGCCATTTGAACGTTCAGGTATTTTATTTCTTCCCTTAGTCATTTAATTCTCTCACTTCATCCCCTGGAAGAGAAATTTTAATCAACTTTGATCGCATGATTTATCAAGTGTTATTAAAATGTATGTCTTCTTTCTTCAGGTGAAAAGTGTTGTTGTTGGTGTCTCAAAATCATCATTGAGCTCGCAAAATGAGCCAGCAGGGTCACAAACCAAATCCACCAGAATACAAAATGAAGACCAAGAACAAAAGTTTCACAATGCAGCCAGTCAACTTGTAAATTTTCTTCATAAGGACTATGGAGGAATGGACAGGCCTCATAGGAAGCCACCAGTCCACAATGGCGAACCTTTTAACTAACCTTCATATCGAAAACATCCAAATCCTTAAAGAGTACAAACATATATATTCGGTTTAGGTTTAGGTACATCACAATTTTGCCCCCTTTATACGTTAGATAGTGAAAAGTCCCTTAACCTATGTAATCTAATTAGTCGTCCAAATATGAATTGGTTGTTGGTCCAGATCTGTTGGTGCTGTTTGAAAATTTTGAATTGTGTTAGACTGCTGTCCGGAATTCTAATGTTGCTTCGTCGTGTGAGCTCTGTTGGCTGAATGGTTGCATAGAAAAGGTGTGATTTTGAGGATTGTTAGAAAAATTTGAACAATAACAGGATTCATGCCGAGTAAAAATTTCATGAACTTCGATATTAATCAACAGTGAGAAATTAACAGAGATAGAGATAGAAATACAAAACCGAATTGGAATGTGTGGTGGTTGAGTCTTGCTACGCAATCTCCTTGGTGCTAGGGTACTACTTGACAATTTGTTTGTAAAAAGGAGTTTAATCCATCAGCTTCTGGAAAAAATGACTTACGGATGCTCCTCTCTTTGGTGAATCATTTGAGTGATCCCCTACATCATACACGCTAACATACATAAATCGTTACAAGCAGTGATACCTTTTTTTGTACTGAATGAATCATCTGAGTTTAAAATAGCACATGGTCTAGCAGCATACTATAAAATAGCACAGCTCTCAGTTTTATAACACTCCACTCTGCCGATATGGTTGTGTCATTTTATAAAGAGCATAGCATATTGCACACGTGCATAAGTTATAACTGGTTAGATCGATTTGGTTCATTCAAAAAGTTTGTTAATAAGACACGGTCACCTTGTTTTGTCAACAGGATGAGGAAAAGCTGAGAGCTGCAATCTTGTTTGCTAATGTTTGTGCTATTACTGTGACAGAGAGAGGAGCCATACCGGCTTTACCAACGAAGGAGTCCGTTCTCATAATGTTGGAAATTTTGAGAGAGAGCAGATTGTATGATAATCAACTGGTTATATAGTTTTGTCTTTGCTGATTTTGATCCTGTAGATAAGTTGTGTAGTTTCGTAGAGGTAATAAGTTTCCTTGATCGCAATACAACGGAAAAACATTGACCAGTTCTCATAATTCCCTTCTGTACTCCTGGGATGAGTTTATTTTCGGTGTTCTTTTGGGTACAAACTGTTAGTGTTTCTTTTTAAACCGGAAACAACTCGGTGAGAATCATATGAGGATATTACAGCTCTTTGGGATCTCATTCTTCAAAAGATATCACTACAAAAACATCTCCAATCGCCCAATTTATCATTGCTGACTTGTTTGGCGGGTTTATAACAGCTCGATCTTCAGCTGCGAACCGGTAACCAATAACAATTTCGTGTCTTTGACGGCCTCTAATCATTATATCATAGAAGGACAATTCTTCATTGTCAAAGAGATAGAACTCTGCTGGCCGTATACACATCTCATTGCCCTGAAAACAAAAATCAAATAACCACATTCAGCCTTTTCCGATGCGATTACTCGTTCATGATCAAACTTTTGATTAAGGATAACCACTTCTCAAAATGCATTTAAAGTTAGTACCTCCTCTGCAAAAAGTTCTTCAAGAACGCGATTGATTTGTTTATCTTCAGCAACCATAGCAAGTGCCATACTCACAAGCTCATTCGACAGAACATAATCACTAATCCTAGAAACTGAGACGAGATTTCTAGTTCTAGAGTCCAATATCTCGCTGATGATTATTGATTTGTTAGAAGCTTGCTGCATTTCACGAATCCAAGAGCTGTGAGAAAACCCCGAATGCCTCACCGTAGATGACTTCATATCTTTTGAGGGTAGGCGTTTTGACTGTAGTCCGTTAACATGGATTACAATCAGCTTATAGAAGCAGAGAATATCTTACACAAGGAACTTCAAAATCTCACGTGTCATAACATATTCAAAATAGTAAAGTTACCCTAAGGCTGTCGATATATAAATGATGTACCTGTATGTCCCGAATAAGAAGAAGGGTGGCTAGAGATCTCGAATCTGATTGAACAATAGAATCCTCTAAAGACTCATCTGCGAGAATCAAAATCTACTGAACTTGGAGTTAGCATCTAAACGTTGAAAAACATGGTACTTCATTATATTAATGAGACTGGCAAAACAAAGCGTAAATTTTGTGTGTAAAACATGAACAAAAAGTTGGAACTTAAAAACACCATTATTGTTGAGATGCCTAGAGGGCAGGGGGGTTGAAAAATAAAAAGCTCACCGAGTCAAATGTCTCCAAAGGAAGGTTCTCCAAATGCCGTCTGATTACAGCATTACCAACATGATGAATCAGCTTTATGTTCATCAGTCCACTTACGTCAAGACCCCCATCACTTAGCTTTTCCTCTCTTTTTTGTAGTGGGACTTCGTTGAACATCCAAAGTTCCGAACCTGGAGCTAGAAAGGCCTCTAAAACCTGTAAAACAAAATATAAACTAAACACATTTACTTGTTACTCGCACTCTCTTCATGATATGGCATTAACTCATCATTTGTGACCATTTATACTGATCAATAAATTTTACAACCAATGGCGTTCATACAGAACTTATAATTGAAATGAATGGGTTATAAAAAATCAAATAATCAACCATTCTGATAAATAAAAAACTATGTAGAGGTTATCCCACAAGGAAGCTGGTTTGAATAGGTGCAATGATAAAACAATAGCTCCCATAGTAAATATAACAAGAAGCTGAATGGGAAATGGATAATACCATAATCATGTCATCAATGTCGCGGCGCCAGCCACAGAATAGAATCTTTTCAGGGAACTTTGATGGCTTTTTGGTATTGAAAAATACAATTCTGCGAATCTGCACCAGGAAGTCATGGCAAGATTTATTGTGTAAAACGTAATATCCACCATTTTAAGAAATAATTTTCTGAAGAACACTCTAGTCAGTTGGATGAAGATTCAGGATAGGTTAAAACAGAATGATAAACTTGAGAACACAAGCCACTAAGCATGCTCAGCCAAATTCAGAAAATTGAGATCCGCGAATGATATTTATCCGCAGAAACTAAAACAGAAACTACAAATGAAAATATACTAATTATTGAAAATTACAATAAGATTGTGGTAGTTACCTCTGGTAAGGGGCCAGGCATGTAAGTGTCGTCATCTTCAGCTATCACAAGAATCTCATCATTTTCTTTCAGTATATAATTGTCATCTGGATTAATTATTATTTTCCCTCCATCTGAAGCAACTTTAACTCCACAGGGGATAGCATCAGGAAATGAGACAAGCACATCCCTAAAGCGTACACCATCTAATTGAGGCCACCTTTTCACATAGAACTCAGCATTCTCAAAGCCCAATATGTCTTCCCATATCTGCTAATTCACAAACCACGTCACTCATCCTTATAAGAAAAGATAAATTTTCAATGGCGGTTTAGTTAATTTTATTCACCAAATATGTAAATAGGTTTCTTCTCGTCACATTATATTGACATGAGTTATAATGCACAACAAAGGGAACCATTAACTCAATAAGCGTATCTGAACCTAGACAAAAAGGAATTGAACTGAAATAAATGGTTCAGTACCAACTTACACTGCGCAGGAATGAAGCTATACTGTGTTGTAGAACAAGAGAGCTTTAGTACCTGAGCAAGACCAGGTTGTAGAGCACACTGTATCATTAAGCGTCCGATCACATCATGGGCCACTACAGTCTCGACTAATTCCCCGCCTACAAGCTTCACCAAAGGCTCATTGTCTAGATCGCTCATTTCTACAACTACATGACCTCGTAATCCTTCTCTTACTCCAGTGAGGCTCAGCACAACCCGTAGGGCTCTTGCGTCACTCTATTGAAGTCAAAGCCAAATTAGCAGAAGTCAACAGTTTCTTGTTTAAGTCGAAATCTGAAACCCATATAAGTTCTTGTAGTTGAATAGCTAAAGTCAGATATGAGAATCGCAGCTGGAAAAATATATAATGTTTGCTATTTACCTGATCTGCATTTTCGTCTGATGCCAGAACAATAATTGCTTGTGCCTTAGAAACGGACACCTTACAAAAACATAAATCTGTATGAGGATATAAGTCAATTCAACTGGTATAAAGTGCAACCTCATCTGTGAATTTTTCAAAAGCCAAATGAGAACAAGCACCTGCACTATGATTAGCAACTCAACAGCGTTTAAAAAAAATCTTAAATCTCTACTTATAATAACTTTTGAATATCAGGAATACCTTTTTAAGGTCAGCCAGAATAAGGGGACTTCCGCTTCTACAGATAACTGATGTCCCCAAGAAGTCGAATTCCAGCTTCGCAATTTCAGTTTCCATTTCTTCTTTCTCCCTCTCTGCAAGGACAACAACAACCCCACCACCAATGCTCTTGTTTGCTATGGCAAGTTGCTTTAGAAGTGATCCCTATAGAATTCAGTAAGTAGAATTAAGAGCAGATCAGCATACTAACACCACATCAAAGAAGCAGCCAGTAAACATTGTAATGTTTAATTTCAAATAAACCAGGTACCGTTATCCCCACCCACTGACAGCTAAGAAAAGAAAGAAAAAAATTGCCAATATCTCAGATAGACGTATCATCTATCCACTTCGGTATCTAATCAGAAAAGAAAGAATAATTTGATGGGGAGTATTACCAGTTTTTCACTCCACCCAAGAATTAATATGTGGTCCCTTTCAATAACTTCACTCTTTCCTTTGCGCAGGGAATCCACTCTCTCCGATATGGCATCAGATACAAGACCAAGCATCATTGCAAATATAAGCATGCCACCTGAGCTAATAGATACTGACACGATCCTCGGACCAGTGCCCACCCTATCAGCATGACTTCCTGAATCAGCAATGAACGTCCATGAAAGCCAAAGAGCTTCTGTGAAAGTACAATCACTGACAGCATACAGTGCCAGCCCACCAAATCCTATAAGAAATATTGTCGCGAATAGAAGCGCAAGCAGCTTCGCATAAGGGTAAACAGAGAAGCAGACATCTACCATATATGCAAGCCTCTTCTTCAGGGGAACCTCTTCAACATTACCATTCAAATTCCTCTTTGACAAATTTTGAATCCGTGGGATATAATCAAGATATTCATATAAAATGAATGGTACGATGAGTGTGATAACCACCGTGTATAAAGCAAAAGTTTTGCAAGCACCTTCCTTATTACTGATGGAACTATCATCATCTGCAACTTGCAAACCACTGAAGGTTTTTTTCTCAGATAATCTACGACAATCATCTATTTGTGCCTGAATAGATATTGAGAAAGAATCAGTGCAAGAAATGTTATTCAAATGATAACAAGGTGGATACATTGTAACCCAAGAGAAGAGGGTCCATAGGTCAGGTTACCTGCAGTTCTGCAACTCGGTTGTGCAAATACATAGCATATAATAGGAAGGATACACAACCAAAAGCCATCTGTAATAACAACACACACGGAAAAAAAACCCTTGAAGATTGACGTAATGCTTGTACTTCAAAGAACGATATTTACTTCCTTTAAATATTTTCCCCGAATGACTAACCATACAAGATTTTATCTGATTCACCAACACAGTTAGTCAATTAGAAAAGGAAGCTGTTTATAGCCTAACTGCCTGAGATTGGTTTGAATTTTCTAGCAAAAGTTATATAACTATGAGATATGCACTCAGCCTAGCAATTTGCATCAGAATAAAACTTGTTTTTGATTATGTATTTGGTTTAGATAAAATGTATGTTTTATAACCAAAATGAATACCAACAAAATACGCATAACATACTATCATAGTCTCAACAACTTTCTCACGCACCTAAGTCAGTAAGTCCAATAAACGTTGGCACGGACTTACAGCATAGAAGTAAATGCCTGGCTTGTTGTGTTGTTGCGAGGTGGTTTTGGTAGCTGGCGGAGCCACCGGATTCGAAGAAGCAGCCGCTATAAGTCCACGAAGCGCCAACGCATTGAATTGCTTATCAGAATCATTAAAAATCTTCCTGTCATTTAAATTCACATTCTGCGAACCAACACCACCACCATGTCCAAACGATGAAGATGGTTGTGGTTTAGGTTCCTTTCTAACAGCAGCACGATTAGTGTGAGGACCGAGAAACGAAGGATACAGCCAATCACGATCCGAGAAATTGATGTTATGATCCTGCTGATGAAGGTGATAAGCGGAAGTGGAATTGGAAGTGGAGCGACGGATGGTTGAGAAGAGAGGAGGAGAGTTATTAGTGTCGTTAGGTATTGTTCTGGATTTCTTGAGTAAAGGCGGACTTTCTTCGTGTAGATATGTGGTGGTAGTCGGAGAGTCTTCGAGAACCAGTGGCGGCGGAGGATTTGGATCTCTGGATGAAGCTGTCGGCGGTGGCTCCATTGATTGAGTCTGAGAGAAGGTGTTGACTGGGAAGCGGAGCTGGTCGCGTTTGGGTCAACCGGTGCGTTTGTTTTTCGCCAATTTACCAAAATGCCCTCAGTGTTGGCAGATGGATCATGGATGGACGGTGGAATGACATACCAACGGAATAAAAATAATTTGACTAAATTAAGTGTAATAATCATAATTTAAATATAAATATGGTAGTAATATTTAAATAAATTAAGTTTTATCTAACACATTTGCATAAACCCTTGATTGGTTGTGATGTGCTCCATTGTGTTGTCTGTGATTTCACAACAGAAAATAACGGAGGCTGGCGGATATATTTGTCTACAGTTAGATTTAATAAATGTAACGGATGAAATTATGACACGTGTACGAGAAAGAAATAATAAATATAAATAAATAATATTATTAATTAATATTTTCTTTCATGCACATGTTATAATCTCAGCCGTTGAATTTATTAAATTTAACGGCTGAGACTTCTGTCCTCAGATAATATACTTGTCTTTAAAGAACCTTCCTCAAAATATTTTTACTTGTTACATGTCATCCGCGAGAATGTTTAGGCATTAAGAAATTTTAGGCTCCATTTGATTGCATAAAAAAGTGGGAAAAAAAAGAAAATTTAAAGAAAAATAATTTTTTCATGAAAAAATTATAAGAAAAATTTAATCTCATTTTATTAATTTTTTTTTATTTTATCCTTACAACAAAACAAACATGCATATTTATTTTTACTCAAAATTTTTCTTAAAACTTTTTTTCCTTGTTTTTTTCCCGTAACCGAATAGTTGACGTAAAAATTTCGTGACTGAACCTCAGCAACAGGCAACAGCGCACCTGAATTCTCCATCTATCTCGATTATTGGCAAAATAGATAAAATTGGACTCCTCCGGACCGCATCATCATATCAAAATCCATGATGATGGAAAGTTGGACTCTCCCTTTCCCAACCCCCCCATTCACATCCTTCCGCAACACTTCCAGATTTCCCCAATCCACTATAAGATTCTCACTCGCCTCAGGCGACACCTCATCCCCTTCCATCCTCGCCGATAAGCAGCAGCATCCTATTCTCGACTGCGTCGTCGTCGGCGGTGGAATTTCTGGTCTCTCTATCGCTCACGCGCTTTCCACTACTCATGGTCAACACAACTTCATCGTCACCGAAGCTAAGCAACGTGCTGGTGGGAATATTATTAGTGTGCAAACTGATGATGGATATCTTTGGGAACAAGGACCTAATAGCTTCCA
>JAWWMW010000079.1:10747-24000 GCA_035048345.1 Echeveria elegans | reverse complement strand
AATCATCAGATGAGAAGTGCAAAGTGTCTTTTGACATTAGCTTCAACAACAAAGGAACATTTAGAGAACCAGCCAACTAACCTTAAAGATGAATGAATATGAAGCCTCCTCAGTTCGAAAATGGTGACGACCATGAGCCTCATAAACCTTCTTTTGATCTTTAACCACACTCTTGAGAATGCAGACAAGGGATTCCCACATGTTCCTGTTTAGGGAATCGCCAAAAAATGCCAAACGCTTACCTTTTAACATTTGCAGCATACGTTTTGCATCCAACCTGTAATAGACTAGTCAGATAAATCAACAACAATATTCATAAAATAGCATTTTGATCACTTATGATATTATACATAATGAATATGTAATTTCAGACTTTGAATGTTGGCACAAAAATTTCAGACTCTAAATGTTAGCACAAAATTACTTTCTTCGGCAACTTTCTCAGCATTCAACTCGAGTTTGTTCGTTGCTTCTTCTTCTCGTAGGCCAACTGAGATCTCTCCTTTCTCTTTGGCAGCTTTCTCAGCCTTCATGAGTATGTTCGGGTGAATTAATAAACCTGCTCATTGACTCCTACAACTAGAAGAGCAAATAAACATGCATAGTTTCACTAGATTGCTTTTAAATTTTGTTTCACTATTATCACAAAACAAACACTGGCTAATGACTCCTACAGCTAGCCGAGCCAATAAACAGAAACTCAAACCATTAAATAGCGTATCAATTCTAACCTTGATGGTGTCAAGTGGGTTCAAATGACTCATTAACATTGTTGGTGTCAAGTTGGTTCAAATGACTCATTAGCGAAAGCGAAAGCTTCGTGTATAACTTCCAAGTCTTTTCCTTTGTACTCCTCGAGTTTATCAAGCAACATCTTGCGATTGTAACCAATCTCTTATAGGACAGCTTCCCTCTCGAACCTCTGCTGATGCTGCAACTCCTGCACATCACGAAGTAGCTAATAAATCGACACATCTCAAAGTTCATGAAACCAAAAGAAGCTCCCCTCCCCCTCCAATCTTTCATACAACATCGAACGACTCCATCACTACCACCTATTTTCTCAACAAGTGACAAACACTCTGAAAAAACAGGCTAATATCGAATATTTTATCAACACCAAAAACTTCAAAATTTCAACACAATACCTCCAAGTCCAACAAAAACCCTTAATTCCAAACACACACAAACCTACAAAGAGGCAAGCTATGACTCGAGAGTCTCAAGCGCATCACAAATGTTCAACAATCTCTCACCTTCGTGAACCTCCTGCTCATCATCTGGGTAAGTCTCGTTCTTGTAAAGAATATGGTCTCTCCATCGCAGGACAGAGCTGTTGCTGTTTCTCATCACTAATTCAGTCATTCGTATTGTGACTTGTGTGACCTGTAGAAGAACTTCGAGGTTGCGCGCTCTTGAGTGGTATTATTTACACTGCTTGTCATGGGGTGGCTGAATTGCAGAGGATGCCTCTTACTCGTAACCCGATTGAAGGAATTAGGTGATGTGGTCGATGTCAACAGATTGTAAATGCTTAACCAACACCTCAAACCCTCCGCCACAGCCCAACCAACACTGCCGCATACCAGACGGCCACAACACTCCTTCGCACCGTATCCCGCCACCAGTCGCTCGTGGGACACTCACCCCTTCTCCAGATCCACCACCCGTCACTCACCTTTTCCACAATTCTGTCTCGTCTTTAGCGATGAAACAGAGTTGCTTGTGGAGAGACCAAACTTGAGTAACCACTGTAAAATGTTGGATTTGGTGATCGTGAATAGTGAATTATAGATTTGATGACCGGTTAGTTGGATTTGTAAAATTTTACGAATTTAAGGTTGTGCGTTGGAGGATGGAATATGGAAATGGATTTTCATTTTTGGCTACCACATGCGCTAAAATACAAATCGGGCTCTTTTATTACTCTCTATCAATTTTTGTTCTTCCTACTTTTCTATTTGCGTGTCCTTTAAAGTTTTTTCTATTTTTTTATGACAGTTAAATTCACTCTCGTAATACACTCTCTTTCCTACTTTATTTTTTTATTTACTTTTATCTTATTTTTACTCTCGCACTCTTATTATTTCTTAATTATCGTATCATCAATCCAAACATAAAGATCATTTCAGAAAGGAGGGAGTACACAAAAACCGTACTTAATTATCATGCTCACTTTTCATGCACACCATCAGCCGTCCAAAGTTGAAGCTAAACATTGGTGTGATGCTTATCAACATGGGACTTTTTATTGTCTGAATTATTCAAATGTTTAGATCCCATGGTTAATATATGGATTAATAAGTACTCATTTGTTCCTACAAGCATCTTATTTGAAATTGATGATCAGTTGAAATTCATGAATAGTCTCACTCGCTAATTTCATTTGATCAACTTATAAGAATCATTCACCTCACAACCTTATCTTTTCAATTATATAATAAGAAGAGTAAACTAATATAAGTTTACTCATAACTATGGTTCGAATTCTATCTCCATGATATTTTCCTCTTGTTTCACATATGAGGCTTTTGATCCCTCTTTCATGGAGGTTTGTTGCTTTTTCTGAAGTTTGTTTGTTTGTCGTTTCCTTACTCGTGGAGACTCGTTGCTTGTTCTTTCCTCACTAGAGGAAGCTCATTGTTCGTCGTTAGATCGCTATGGGATGCTTGATAAGTTAAGGGGTTATGCGTGTATTTGAAGTGCTCAACACATGAAGTTTGGATGGATAAAGATGTCGAATGTGACTTGTTCTTTGATATGGATTACAAATGTACTTGATGATGTAGTCTTGTATTAAATTATAGCCAATACACCTCATTATCACAAAAAAAAAAAAAATTACTAAAACAATAATTTACCTAAAACCTAAATCCTAGTTTTACAAATAAGATTAAGATCCTGTAAACAATAACTTTATGTAGGAATGCCATATAGAAAGCAGAGTCGTTGATTTCGAGTAATCCAAAATGAAACTAAACTTGAGTTTTAGTTATATTTAAGTATTATACTAACAAAAAAAATTGGGTCGGTTGGATTTGATTATTTTTTATTTAAATATATTGAATTATGAAAAATTAACGATTAAGATTGTGTTCTACCATCTTATACTTCAAATCAATATCTTTCTTCTTTCTATATGTAATTGGAGAGTGCCTTTTGACGGTTACTCCTCAAAAAACAATTTTAAAAAATTAATCTCCATATTCATAAAACTATATCCTTATTCCTCATTTATCTCTTAACTCTATTTTTTTATCTTTTTTTATCGACTCCTTATCCATTGAAATTTTATAATAAAATTATTTTACGATTAAAATTTATAATTATTTTAATATTTTAATAGGACATCATAAAATTTAAAATAAAAATGCACAATTAGAAACTGTGCACTTAATACTAGTAACATGTAATCATAACATGTGTATTCATACCAATATATATTCAAGACATCCACATATTAAATTGCTTCATAACACTCCTCTTGGATGACTTGTACATTAAAGCATCATTAAAACCTCAATCGAAAAAAATACGGTGGGGAAATTAAGTTTAAGGAAAAAAGTACATGATCTGCAATATATGCTTATAAGTTGCCTCATTAAAAACATTGTTATGAAAACACTCAAGGAAAAAACTTATACAAGGAAAATAGTGCAACTCGTATTTCTCCCCCTCATTTTGGCATAGCTAAAATCGTTAACATGGATTTCTAAAGCCTTTTAAGCTAATGTTATTAAACATACACTACAAGAAAAAAGCAAATTTGAGTGGACCCAAATTAGCATAAAATGGACATAAATGTTAGTCGTGGACGCAGATGTGGATGCTAAATGAATTCTGTGTCCATGTGAACGCTGATTTTATTTACATTTTTAAATTATTTGTATTTACGTAATTGTTTTATTAAAAATACAAATAAATCAGAATTAAATCCTAATTTTAATTCAAAAAATTCATAATATTAAAACTTACCATCCACGTTGTCCCTACATATTTTGTATTTTTTAGATAATGGAATTATATTAGCGTCCACTTGGACGCTAATTAAATCCTAAATTTAATAAAAAATTACGTAAATTTGAATACAAATATTAAATATAAATACTTATGAAATTTAAATATTTGAAAATAAAATATTTTTACATAAATTATCGTTTCTAATATAAACGCTAAAAAATTTAATCTGCATGCGTTGGTGGCGGCGGGGTTGACTGGAAGAGGACTGACCTGACTGACTGACCGCTATTTAGGCCATGAAAGCCTCCATCCTCTCGGGTTCCATATCCATTGAAACCATGACTCCTTTTACTTCAATATCATACCTTTCACCTTCTGGTACGTAAATTGGTGAGTCATAATTTCCGATGATAGAGAGTTTATGTAATCCCCAATGAGTCTTTCTGCAATGGCGGCTCTTTAAGGTCAAACTTCTTGTCTTTCCATGGCGTTTGACCTTTGATTCGAGCAATCTTGTCGATCGCCTTGCCTCGGTTCAACTTGTTGTACAACTTCGGGATCTGAATGTGTTGGTTCTCGATTCGCTTCATGTTTATTTGGACGTTTAGTCTGATGCTAGCTGCGTTAGTTGTGGTACGACCACGTCTTTAAATGGATGACGAGGGGGCTGTGAAGAACTCGAGCTCGCTTTGTCTGCCTTGACCTTATTTTTTACTGTTGCTCTTATTTGCATTGTCCTTATTTTAATTTAAAGATGTCTTTAGCTGCCAAGTAAAAAAGATATCGACTAAGAAAACTCTTACAAGCAATGATTTTAACTAAGTTGAGGAAAATAACTATCTAGTAAATAAATAGCAGGCAAGCTAAATCTGAAAACAATTCCACAACAACAACGTCATTTGACGTGATGCGTTTTAGTAGTAAGTACGTTTCACGCAAGTCAAAGAATTTATAGAGCTGGATTGACCCAATGTTGAACCCAATGGAACAGGGAAAATTAAGTTATGTTAAATATCATTACTTTAGGTAGTTCTTATGGTTTAGGGTGGTCTCAAATTTGATTTTAATTGCAAGTGCAATGGATGTTGTATGCAAGAATATTATCAAAAAATGACTAGGATCTAACTTCACCTTAGTAATCATGGATTACATTGAATAGTTATAAGGTGATGTCGAATTAAATCGAATTGATTTTAGTGCAGGACTAAGCATGTTAGTGATGCTGTAATTTTCAACCTCTCAGTCTATTAAATTACATAGCGCATAACTCAATTTCCTTAGCATCAACCTCTAAGTCTATTTTCAAAGTTCATTGAATCTGCTTTAAGTTAGTCTTCAACAGTTATTTTAAATTTTAAATATACTAGGTTCATCTCTCAATATTTTCCTAAAGTATACTACTCATGCAATTCTACTAGTCATTTCGTCAAACACATGATAGACATAACATAAGTATAAGCTAAAATACATAGTTTCAAATCAGATTTCATTCATAAAAGTTCAGTTAAACATGCTCAATCCACAATTACTAAGGGATCCATTAGAACCCTATCATCAAGGTCACTACTCATTCGTGACGAGTGCGACAAAGTACATGTTTGTGTAAAAAGTAGAAATGAACATAAAAGGGAGTAGAAAAGAGTTAGAGATTGTTCATTGTTGTTGCAGAATCTTGATACTATCCCTAGATCTCCGGCTTCAATTGACGGCTAGAGTTTTTTGATCTTCTCAAGATATCTGATCTTGATGACTCTTCGACTCTCCCTCTTTGATCTCTCCTTTGAAATCCTAAGGCACAACGTCTATTCATAGTGTATTTCCTCAAGTTGACTTGTTTTGACCAGGTAGTCGAAGAGCATCATTCAGTTCACTCACTAGGTTGAATTTTCAAGTGACTCGGTGGAGTGACATGCGACTAGTTCATCCATTCGGTCGATTGGTTGAGTGACTCGACCGAACAACTTTCGTTTCTCTTCCAAAACTTCCAATTTTTACTCGATCTATCCTTATTTCTGTTATATTTTACTTCAAACTCTTTTATTCTTGAAATAGCAATGAGAGTATAAAAAATAACAAATTTACTTCATAATGAGAAAAAGAGCAAAAATTTGTGTAAATAATCAACATTTATGGCCTAAATCAATCTATTTTTTTCAAAAAAAAAAAATTGGGTCTTAGTGTTGAAATTCTTGACGGCGTCAATCATTTTTTATCATTAGTAAAGCTCCCGTAAATAATTCAGGCAGCCAACGACCATTCACAACAAATACAAGATGATGTAATTTGACAAAATACGTATTCAATGGCGTGTCTTAGTAACTAAATTATTTGAAATACCTAAAAAAATATTTTCAAACGACGCAATCTTGATGGCTACAAAAAAAAAACGATTTGCACCTTATATCTCAATCCCCTAATAATGTCAAGCTTATAAGGGATGTGAATGGTCATTAGTTGGTTGTCGATGTCGTCCCAGGTGGCTGGCTGCCTCGAGAACTCGAATAATCAAAGCTTAAGATGTACGGTAGTCCACAAAGATAGAGAGAGGCTGCAGGTCAGACTGACAATAAGGCTAAAAAGTTGACACAAACACATGCATTAAACCTTGTTTTTGTGTCCTTATACATGTCCGATCGATACGAGAGAGTGCCACTCATATCAAGAGACACCCACTGGGATGCACTCGGTTTATACGCCCTCGTGTTCTTAAACTCATCTTACTATGAACCCCACCGGTTAATATTTATTTTGGTTACATTGCAACTGTGATTATTTAATTGAGTTCATTATCGAAAATCATCTGTAAAATCGTATCAATTTTTTTTCGTAAAATCTAATATTACCTAGATACACTCATTAAAATATATTCTTACCAAAAATCACCCATTAAAAAATCTTAAAGAAACTCATCCATCTTTTAAAAAACTCACCAACCCGATATTAATATTTTGTTCAAAAAATTCATAAAAAAAACTAAAAAATATTTAAACCTTCCATAAATAAATATTAAAAAGTCACATATTTATTCTAGCTTTAAATAAAAATTATGCCTTAAAAGATAGTTTTTTCAAATTTAATTAAATATTTTCAAACTTTATCAAAATTTTGCATATAATTATATAAAAATATAAGAAAATAGGTGATTATATGTTATTGATTTTGATTAAATTTTCTGAAAAATGGGATTTTTGACTCATTTTTCTATTTCTTATTACCTTGTAAACTATATAGTAGGAGAAATTCAATATTTTTGAAAAATCGTAAAAAACTAAAAAGATAAAAAAATTAAAATTTATGAATGAATCCATCAAAACAAGTACGTAGTCACTCCTTTTTTGTATTTCAAAAATATTTTTTGCAACATTTTGATAAAATTTAAAAATATTAAACTAATTTAAAAGAAAAATATTTTTAAATCATTATTGTTTATTAAAATTAAAACTAAATATATGACTTTCAATATTTGTTTTCTGATATTTTTAATATTTTGAATATTTTTCTTTTATTTTTATGAATTTTTTGAACAAAATATTAATATCGGGTGAGTGAATTTTTTAAAGATGAGTGGATTTCTCTTATTTTTTAATGGATGGCTCTTGGTAAGAAAGTATTTTAATGTGCGTCTGTGGTTTCGGTAAAAAAACTTATTTAATTAGTTACATACTAACTAAGCTAGACAATTGTTCTATTTCCACTTTCTTACTTTGTTGATCCATTACAAAACTTGTTTAATTTTTTGATTAGCCTGTGACTCAAACTTGAACTAACGTTGAAAAATGGAACTCATAGCATCTTTGTTTCGAACTGTAAAACAAGAAGAAGGATATATATATATATATATATATTTTAACTTTGACAATTAGTACAACTTAGTCTTTAAAGGTATCCAAAGACAAGGATTCAAACACTCTATCGACCATCCGGTAAATAGTAATATGTTTATTCCTCTTCTCACAACGTAACATTGCATATATATTTGCCAAAGAGGTGGCGGACAAGTGGTGAACACTTGTCTTGTTATTCACAAGGTTAAGAGTTCAAACTCCACCAATGACATTCTCTCCACAATTTTGTGAGGGGATGTTTCTTTCTTCTCACTTAGGTGAGGAGGTGTTTCTTTCTTCCCGCTTAGGTGAAGAGGTATTCTTTGGTGTGAGGAGGTACCACCTATGTCAATGTTTAGATTTCTAAACTCAGATGATCATATACTACTTGTATCCACTCTTCAAAAAATATGAATTTTAAAAAAAGAATCTCTGACAATCAAAACAGATTGACTACTAATCATCTTGCTCTTTATTAAATTAATATTAGTGTGCATATTATTCCTGATCGGTAGAACACGTAGCTGTAGCTGTCAACAAACTTACTGTACAATTGGTGCAAAAGCCAGGCACGACAGTAATTAAAATATAAGTACTTATTTTTTGTGGAAATTTACTTTTAATCAACATGTTTTTACATTTTGATACAAATTAACGGTAAAATGGTCGCAAACTACTCATACATTCACTTGTAATTGTTCAGTTCCTAGAATATTATCAATATGAATATGAGCGCTCGAATTAAAATAAAAAAAATGAGGAAATTGAGTCTCTTTCGGATTATACTTGTCACGGTTTTTTGAAACTATACCGAGGGTGCAATTTGTACCTGTTAGCAAGAGGACACTACTTTTCTCAGACTTGAGTTTTTTCAAGAGACTAAAGTTTAGTACTTCTGACGAGATTACCCAAGTCATGCTTATGCATATACTTGAAAAAGCAAATGTAAATATTCTTTTGAAGCCCTAGCTTTGACCAAGTACACTGTTTACATATTCATTCAAACACAACTCTATGTCTATGTATCTACCTATACACCCATCTATAAAACCATCTCAACTATTGTCTATCGGGGCTTCCTCTTTTGTTAGGCTGGTTTTACTATCATCTTTCAAAATAAACCTACTCAAGGATTTCTACATCTATCATTTGCTTCATAGACCAAACAATATGGTGCCTATAAAGTTCACTACCTTACTCCTTGGACTCTTCACTACCTGTTTCATTCTTGTTGCTGCCCTTCAGCCAAGACATGGAGATGTGCACCGTGATGATTTAGCTAATGCAGCCACTGATGTAGCTTCAACTAAGGTACACACACGTCTGTCCATCACCATACACTACTTAACTAGTGCCTTCTTCACCATCAAGCTCTCTCTATCATTGTTGTGCTTATTAGCTTCATATATATACCGTTGCATTTATGAACAGGGAGTTCTTACTGGTGTCGGCGAAAGGAAGATATTATTTCGAGAAAGGAAGTTCTTAAGGGATGGCAAGGCAAAAGTGGATGGAAGTGCATACAAGATCAATGAAGATTCAAAATCGGCAGGTGCAGTTCAACGCGAAATGAATGTCAAATGTGATCAAAATAAGGCTAAGGGAGGGAGTAGATTATCACCGAGGAAAAGGAAGAAGGCGGGTGGGTTTGTAGCTTTTGGTGATGATTATCATTTCGCAAAACAACACCCTCCTAGACATAACTAACTGTAATTTCATTCAACCCTAACTTGTTTTTATCTTCAAGATCTTCTACCTCATCTCTCTAGTATGCTGCCTAACCCTGAAACTTACACATACACTACAAAACACTATTATGTATATTTAGTCATCAAGTCTTGCATAGATATGCATTAACCTTTTGGCCTGCTTGTTGCAACAATATAAATGAATTACAAATAATAATTAGATAGGAAATTTCGGGTTATCTCTTATTTGTGGCAATCATTAACTCAATATCTGATCTCATGTGTAAACATCTCATAATGTTGTTATCGATATTGCTGGAAACAGTTCATCCTTGAAACCACCTGATAGTTTGGTTTGATACGGCATTTGAACTTAAAGGTTTTTTTTATTTCAGCCCTTAGTAATTTTATCTCTCTCTTAATCCCCTTGAAGAATGTTTTATTGACTTTGATTATGGTTTATCAATGTACTCAAAATGCATGTCCTCTTTCTTCAGGTGAAAAGTGCTGTTTTTGGTGTCTCGAAATCAACGTTGAGCTCCCAAAATGAGCCTGCTGGATCACAAGCCAAGTCACAAAACGAAGATGAAATACAAAAGTTTCACAATGCTGCCAGTCAGCTTGTAAATTTTCTGCACAGGGACTATGGAGGAATGGAAAGGCGTCATAGGAAGCCTCCAGTTCACGAACCTTTTCACTAACCTGCATTTCATAAACATCCAAATCTTTTAGCGTACAAACATATATAGTCGGTTTAGGTTTAGGTACATCACAATTTTGCCCCTCTTTATACATAGCTAGTGAAGTCCCTTAACCTATGTAATTTATGTATTACTAGTCCAAATATGATTTTTGTTTTATATATCCTTAATAAAGTTTTGCTCTACTTTCATGGCGTGCACTCCCTAACAACGGACAAAGTAAAATATTGAACTTACTTTCTCACTTCATAATTCAGAAATGATTAAGCCTCTAAGCGTACAAATAGAGACTAAAGTGACGAGGAAAAAGGAAAGTTCATTTGAATTATGAACTTTTACGAACATATTAATTAAAATGATGTGTGTGAAAATTAAAATTTATATAGAACATATAAAGACCTGTTACGTCCGAGTAAAGACGTGATCGATGGCCAAGTATTATTACATTATTTGCATTATGTTTCTGGTTTTCAAACATCCGTTTTGGCATCTCTCTAGAAAATATTTTAGAACATCAGTACTCAAGGGCCAAATTTTCCCGTAAAGTTTCATTGACATTTAGGACCCAATTAAACATCTTGATAAACTCACTGGCAGGAAATACTAGATAGTTTGGTCTAGCTGGCTTGCTTGAATGCCAATGGCTGAGGTTGAAGTTTGTTAAGTTTTTAGTCCTCTATGCAAGTTTGTGGAACTGTGTGAAGTATTTGTATATGTATGAGAGATGTGACACACTAAAGCTGAAAGAAAGTCCGGAAAATCACAAACAATGTTGCATAAGTATTTTTAATAATCCGAGTATTGCATATATGCTCTACATCGTACTTGACCTGGTTTATACACATCATGTTGTTCTTTGAGGTTTCAAGAATGAGTACAATGTGTTCATTGACCCTATAACATATTAACCAAGGATTATGATGCGCGAAGAGAATGGGAAGTTCCCTCACTTCCCTTGAATTATTTGATCAGTTCAGACTTTCCTCTCTGAATTTTCTTCTACCTTGTAGAAGTTTTTCTTCATAACTTCGGCTCCCCTCCATCTTCAACATCTCTAGCAAAAAGTCGTTCCATGTATCGATCGGTCCAGGCAAGCACCAATGCACACAATCATTGTACAATGTCACCTTTTCGTGTTTCCAATGTCCATAAGTACTAGGATGTCCATCAGGCCTCAACAGGCTTGCCCATGTTGTGTCCAACAATCTAAACTTCAGCCCTCTCTTCTTACCTTCTCGTTCCGCTGCCCTAAATTCCTCCATTTGTGTCATGTAGAATTCCATAAATTCTCCATCTAAATTTGTCCCGTTGCTTTTAAAAGGCTTGGTACGAACACAATTTCCTCCTTCATTCCATAATCCACCTTCGAAATGCGAAGGAGCAAATGTTCTTAGGAAAGTAATGCCTTTGTAATTTTTCATGTTGTTTATGGCTTTGAATGCTGTTCGAAATGCCTTCCTGTACCCGTAAAATTTCGTTAAGTCGGCTACATTAGGAAGTAAGCAATAATGACATCCTGTAATCTTCTTCTCTTCGTAAAACACAAGTGGGCGATAGAACCAATGTCCGGCAGAAAGAATAATGTAGTCGAAATCTTGCACTTGATTAACCCAACTATCATCAAATTCGTCGAGGTAGATATTGAATAAACCTGTCTTGGTCGGGCCATTGGGGTCTGCTTCGCTTGCTTTTACCAAATGAGGAGTCCAAAATGTTGCTAAGGTAAAATTATAAGTCACATATTTCCACCTCTTGAAATGCTCATCCTTGGTGTATGATTCATCAATAGGATACTCCACCTGATAAAGTCAGCATTTGAAAATGGATTAAATCCATAACGGTCAGATATTATTACTAACTCATAAAACAAGGTAGTGCACAACACACTCAAAACTCTTATCAAACGGCCCGAGTTTTGAAGTATAAACGACGCAGTTTAATTTAGAAAAATGCTATTCAATAATGTACAAAACATTTAAATTATCGACGCCCTTTAATAGGGAACTCTGTCATTTCGGTATGTAAGCACTAAATAGAGTTAAGATCATTTGAGACCCTCAATCTTATTGAAATCCTTTCGGACCCGTTGAAATCCTCAATGTATACATGCACATTTCACTCGTGCAAATGCAGACACTTAAACCTGAAATATGCAAATGTGTAACATGTACAAATATGGGTATCAAGAGAACCCCACTCGTACTAAATAACCCTTCCAGACTAAAAATGTATGATGAGTTTTTCCAAACTCGATGTTTGTAGCAGTTCTCTTTTAATTATTAACATAAATATATATATAACTCAACTGGTAAAAGCTGACTCACATA
This sequence comes from Echeveria elegans, assembly GCA_035048345.1. Lineage (NCBI taxonomy): Eukaryota > Viridiplantae > Streptophyta > Magnoliopsida > Saxifragales > Crassulaceae > Echeveria > Echeveria elegans. Next base: position 11,500 of record JAWWMW010000079.1, on the reverse strand, counting down.
AACGATATTGTTTTACCACGGCCAATTAAAATGTCACAACAATTTGTATCTATGTGTTAGTTTTGGCGAAATAAAGTAGGAGTAGCTTTTGAAAAAAGCTCGGAGTTTTCTCTAAATATGCATGTCCAAAAAAATACACTAACATGGTCGACAAGTGGACAAATTGTGAACAATATGCGACCAATGTAACCAAACCCTAATCGCAGAATCTGAAACCTTATCAAACAAGATAAAGCTAAAAATAAACAAAGTTGCAAATGGACGAAACAAGGACATGATCCATGTCCAAGCATGGCTCCGGGAATCAAACAAACCATCGAGCACAAATAGCCAAATCTTGACAGCTTGGAGGATCCCCAGACTCACAAGTCACATGCAAGAGAACCAAACATACACGTGGACACATATATCAACTTACCGAAGGTGACAAGTTAGCCCTAGTTGTCACCTTAATCTATGATATATAGTAGGGATGGCAATTTGATCTGCGGACCTGCGATCCGCGCCGCGCCGCCTTGCCCCGCCTCGACCTGCCCCGCAAGCTAAATGGGGCAGGTCCAATTCAGGCAAATTTTGACCTGCCCTGCTTCGCGACAAGTCCAATTCATCTCATCGCCCTGCCCTGCCCTGCTCTGCCCCGTGCCTCGCCCCGTGCATGACCCGCGCCTCGCCCCGTGACCTGCACCTCGCCCCGCGCCTCAATATTGATTAGTTGTTATATGACCTTTACTAATTCAAAAATTCATTGTTAAT
>JAWWMW010000079.1:0-10647 GCA_035048345.1 Echeveria elegans | reverse complement strand
CACATATTGATTAGTTGTTATATGACCTTCAACAGTTAAAAAATTCACTGTTAATTCGTTACATATCCGATTTAGATATTAAATATACCGTTAGAAAGCTGATTCAATTATCTACAAATCTCTAGTTGAAGGTAAATTTAAATTTCAAACAGAAGATAGTACAAATTGCGATTCAGAATTAATTCGGATTAGTGCAGGGCAGGTCCCCGCAGGTCCAGGCGAGGCAGGTACAAGTTGAGGGATTTTCGACCCGCGCGCAGGGCAGGGCAGATCGACGCCGACCCGCGCAGGGCAAGTCGCAATCGGCCGAGGACCTGCTCCGACCTGCCTTGTTGCCATCCCTGATATATATAGTATGTCATATAAGCATTATTAATTGTCATAACAGTATGTAGTTTTAATAGTGAGGTGATTTCCATGAAATCAGAAAATATATATTTTTAAAAATCAACATTCATTGAACCAGCGAGGATAATACATAATAGCAATGAATCAGCACGGACGACAGCAAGCTAGATCCACAATTTGTGTTACCACCCTCATGGTTGTTTATTAGTAATTGAATAAGTTTTTACATTTTAAGAAATACATCATCTTTTAAATTAACTATAGAGACGTCATTCGGTCATTGGTTAGGTAATAATAATATGTGGCAGTTAAGCATTCAATAATGTTTTCAAGCTTAACTTGACATTCCGAACAACTACCAAATTCGATATGATTAATCAATTGATTCCAGGCTACCGCTGTAGAAGTGTAGTTTTATTAGTGTTTGATTTTCAATGACTACAAACCTAACCATTAAAATGTTTTAATTTTTTTTTTTTTTGTCAACATGATTAGTTATTGCAGAAGCAGTAACACAATTATTTTTACCTAAAACATTTGAACATAGTGCTGATTTCTAGGCCAACAACTATTTTTCTTATTGGTGAGACCAACCACTATTTTGAACAACGTAACACATGAACCTAAAGAAAAAAAATATTAACAAAATGTCATGTACAGTTATGTAGTTATAATGTCCGAGTTTGTAAGTCATATGATATTCTTATCTTTTACAGTAGAATATACTATGTTTGTATCATTTTTATTCTTGACGATGTAATACAATCGAAATGAACTAAGGCGTGTATATTCTAACACATACAAAACAAATGCAGAGGTCTGAACGGATTTAGCTCTGATGCTGCACAATTATTCGCTATCATATCAACTTCAAAGTATGACATTATTAGAATTGGTACTAATATAATTTTGATGTTGAAAGATATAACCAAAATCTTGCGAATGTAAAGAACAATACTCCTATTATTTTTGTTGAAAATGGGACTTACTCGAGATAGTAAACAGATGAGGGATTGCATTTGATTCCTTCCTACTGAATCTCCAACAAACGCCAAAGACTTGTCCCTAACCATTTCCAGAAACTGTGCCGGATTGAACACAGGTAAATCACATCCATCAGGCTGCCATTTCCACTTCATGTAATCAGTATCAGGCCGGCCATACTTCATGCAATTTTGATGCTCATGAATAGCCCAACAGGTTTTGTTTGTATAGTAAGGTGCTTTAGGGTTATGCACCCATTCACCAGAGAAAATGTCACATTTCTTTGACGTAGCTGATTTTATCGTCTCATCGGCCGGTTGTTTGACACTCGTGTGACATCACGGTCCGGATATGAAGACTGATGATGGATGTGATCAGTGGAGTACGATTGTGGAGGTGATAGTTTGTGAACTATGGTGAGGATGATGAAGAGAGTAGAGAGTAGTAGGAGTAATTTTACTGAGCGTCTTTTGAGGAGAATATACATTTTTGAGGAAGGTTGAAGCTCATTGGTATGGAGCCTCATTATTTTGGATTAAGAGGATGATGGGGAAGAAGACTTTGCTTGCTGAGGAGGATTGAGAACTAAATTCTAATGACGAGATGGCTAAATGAATTTTTATATGTAACAAGTTGTGAAAGAATTTGGAAATTATTATTATTATTGGACTACATGAACATGCAAATGTGCAATATATTAAAAAAAAAAATTCACATATCAACAAGTAATTTGGTTATATTTGAATGACTTCAGTGATTTTCGTCAAGTACATTTTGCATTCTCGAGGAAAAACTGAACGAAATACGACACGAAACAAACCGGTGAGTCTTATGAGGCCGCATATTTGATATATAGTTAACTATTTAGTTTTTGAATACATTTTGGAATCAAATGAGTCTTAAAATTAACGTACGACCATAATTACTATCAAAATCTCAACATTACAAACTTTGAAAAAATTTGAGATTGTTTTGAGTTTGATTTTGAAATAACTTTTTAACAACTTTTTCATTCATTTTAACTTTAATTTTTTTTTCAAAACTCAAACCAAACTCTGTAAAAAAAAAATTCAAAACTTTTTTATGACACAAACACTCAATTGAACCAATCTATATCCAATTAAACACTCAATTGAACCAATCTACACCACACCGCCATCCCCACTTCCGGTCACCACCACCGCCGGGCACCACCACTGCCACCCACCGTCGGCCACCACCACCACCGCCACCCACCGACCACCACCACTGCCCACCACCACCACCATCGCTAGATGAGAAGATTGTCAGACTGGAAGAGAAAGTGACTATGCTCGAGGAACTGTTAAATGAAGAAGCTGATACTCACAAAGTAACGAAATATGAGCGAGCGCAAGAGAAGAAGTTTACTACAATGATGAGTATGAGATCAAGAGACTTGAGCAAGGTAGTTGTTGTTCAGAGACTAAATCAACGAGGACACCCATAGTTTAGAAGGATAAGAAACTGCAGTAGAAAGGATGTTTGTTCCAACAACTGTTATAGAGGCACCTGTAAGACGGTCTGAAGGTCCAATCAAGCTCAGAAGCAAAGATACCAGGTGTGCTACTACTGTAATAAATCAGGTCATATTAAGATTAAGTGTCTTGAATATGTGAAAGTGTACCGAAGGAAACATGCAACCTGTTAAGAGATTGAGAGGGTTTCACATTTCTGGAGGTCATCAACACTAGCGCCTAAAGTACAATCAAAAACACTACTTAGAGCTCGACCTAGAGAAAGGACTCAAGTTGCTCAGCACAACCGAGTCCGACAGAGAACAAGACAATATGTTCCCTGCTTAGTGAAACAGAGTCCTGGTGATAATCATATTGCACCATGCTTTGGAAGACATCAAGGGAGATTTCGACCAGTCACGGAGAAACATTATGATGATTACTATTGCAATGTGGCATTTAACAGTACCACCTCTCTAAACAAAGATTTCTGGTACCTGGATAGCGGATGTTTAGCTCATATAACCAGGAATGCAAATTGTCTTCAAAATATTGAGATCTTCAGGGGTTGAAAAGTATCATTCGGAGGAGGAGTTAAAGGATATCGGACGGTACTCTGTGTCTCCCTGATCTTTTCAAGATTAAGAAAGTGATGTTAGTTGAGGGTTACAAGCAAATATAATAAGCATCAGTCTGTTGTGTGATCAAGACTTGTCAGTCAAGTTTACTAAAGGAGGATGCATAGTGGTGAATAACCAAGGAACATGCATATTAAGAGGAACTCGTTCTATGAATGACTGATATCTATTGGAGGAGTCAGCCCATAAGAAGTCTGAAATTTGCTTAATCTCCAAGAGTGATGACTTGACGCAATAACATAGGAGAACTATCACATAAATTTGAAAGTTCTACTTAAAATTGAAAGAGAAGAAATTGTTCGAAGAATTCCCAAGATCTCTGGGGATGCAAACCTAATTTGTGGAGAGTGTAAAATTGACAATCAGTTTAGATCATCACACAAAGCTATAGATCAATCTGGAACTTAAAGAATTATGGAGCTCATTCATATGGATTTAATGGGTTCCATGCAAACAGAGAATATCGATGGAAATTGATATCCTTAGTGTGTGTTGATGACTTTTCAAAATATACCTTGACAAGGTTCCTCAGAGAAAAGTCAGATGCCGGTGATCACATAATTCATTTGATCCTCCATCTACAGACAGAGAGGGATCTACGACTGAAGACCATTCGAAGTGATCATGATCGAGAGTTTGAAAACTCAGAGCTCACTGCATTTTGCAACAGTTATGACATTAAGCATACATTTTCAGCTCCTATAACTCTACAATAAAATAGGGTTGCATCAAGAAAGAAAAGAACTCTTCAAGAGATGACCAGAGTAATGATTCATGCTAAGAAGGTTTCATTAATGTTCTGCGCTGAATTAATGAATAATGCATGTTATATCATCAATCGAGTGATTCTGTGATCCAAAACAATTATGACCAGCTGTGAGTTGTGGAGAGGAAGGAAACCTTCAATTAAACACTTTCATGTGTTTGGAAGTACTTGATATATTCTGAAGAATAGAGAATACAGACAAAAGTTGGATGTTTGAAGTGATGAAGGCATATTTTAGGATATTCAAACCATAGCAAGGCTCTTCGAATATATATTAGACGCACAAAAACTGTTATGAAGTTGGTGAATATTTTAGTTGATGATCATGAATACACTGTTAGTAATGATGACACTGAAGCAACTTTGTTCAAATATTCGTCTTCCGCTGCTCAATCAGGAACAGAGACTGCTACACTGTTCAATTTAGTCATGACTATAGATCCAGTTATAGAAGATACTGCAAATCCACCTGCAGATGGTCATTCAAATCATCAGACAGACTCCAATTCAGATGACGATACAGGTTCTGAGTCTACTACAATCATTCAGTCTCGAAAGGTGTCAATGAATCATTATAAGCAGTGAAGTCTGAAGTTACAAAAATTCCCTTGTCAGTCGTTTTGTCAAAAATGAGAAGATATTCTAAAATTTGTGAGTCAAAGTTCTTTTAGCTTAGTTATAGAGTAATCTGTAGATTTGAAAAAGCTTATAGAGGGGCATGTATCAGAGCTTTGAAGAGTGAGCAGTTTAGCAAAAAGACGCCAAGGGAGAGCTTGTTGGTCTAATGATGTGTGACATTATTTGGAGCAAAACTGAAAATGAAGCTGTAGGCAAAGCTGAAGATGATACTGAAGATGAAGCTACAGTTCAGCTCGTATGATCGCAGAATCGTAGATTCCAGAATCAAGTGCGGAAGCAATTACGGATGATTTCCTAAAAGCAAGCGAAGTATCTTGACTTACTAAAGCGTAACTTAGAAGTCGACCCAGAAGAAGTAAATCAGTTCGGAGTTAGGATTTGGTAATATTTCCAAACAAAGATCAAATTAGGAAACTTTTCTAAGCTCGTAGATATTCGGATTCTAGTGCTAGTCAGACTTGGCAATTTGTCCAGCTTTCCTAATCCGAATAGGAAATCGACAGAGCTATTGATGCATATAAATAGAGAAGCAGACTCTCAAGGACGACATCGATTTTACAAGCTTAAATCAAAATCTTTTATGCAAACACTTTGAAGCCGAGTCCATATCTTTGAAGACGGTTGCGGGAAATCGTTCCTAGTTGTGTGGACAAGTAGACAACTGAAGGAGATCAATTGTGCGCGAGATCGTTCCTAGTTGAGAGGAAAACTAGTCGACTGAAGGAGATCAGTTCGAGGAGACGTGAAATGCTGGAGCTGTTCTAGCTATACTGTTGGAGAGAGGTAATATAGGTAGTGTGATCTGAGTTGAGAGAATTGTAAAGATTGCTAGGATAGCATAAAAGATCCTGTGTAGGTTGCTAGGATAACCATTAATGATCCTATATAGGTTGCTAGAATAGTAGATAATATCCTTGTACAAGTTCTAAGAAGTCAATAAGAGAACACTACTGAGCTATGCTCACCAATAGGCTCATTGCCGACGAGGGTTAAAATACTTGACCTGTTTATCTACTGAGTATCTGAAGTTTTAACTACAGTTCAAATTACAGCTAGACACATAAGTGCAACTGGAAACATTCTATTACACCAACAGAATATCAGTTTGTTACTTTCTAGATTTACTACTATATAACATTTGTAGCCGGGGTTAATTATCGGGTTCTGAGGACATTGGGTGTTAATCGGAGAGTTGTAGCGCATTGGTTTCAGGCACTGCTAGTTGGAGTAGAATTTTCAGGTTCTGCGATGAAAATATAAGGTGGAGTGAGTTGATATATTACATGTTGACGAGGAGATGGAGGCTGAATCACGGGCGGAGCCACGTCTGGGTCAGGGAGGGCCCAGACCCACCCTGAAATTTTGGATATATGTATATTAAATACTAGAACTCCTCAATTCCAGGCTCCATTGCTCCACATCTACTGCTCAAACGACACAATTTCACTGCTCAGAGCGGTTCATGAAGATATATTGAGCAATGGCTTGATTAGGAATGTTAGAGTTGGGACGGCTCTGGTTGATTTTGGGTTGGCTGAGGAAGCGTGTAAAGTGTTTGGTGAAATATCTGAAAGAGACGTAGTGGCGTGGAATGCTATGGTGTCTGGATATGGGATGGGGTTGTATGAGGAAGCAATGGACTTGCCAAGGGAGATGGGGAGAGTTTGATCAAAGGGTATTTCGGGGGCTTGGCTGCTGGTGAGGTGGAGCGTTTAGATAAGGGGAGGGAGATACATGTGTATTGTTTGAGGAATGGATTGGTGTATGATGATGCTCCGGTTGGCACTAATTTGGTTGAGTTTTATGCGAAATTTGATGCGTTGGTTGCTAATTTAGTGTTTGAGTCCTTGGTTTAGAAGATTATTGTGATTTGGAATGTGATGTTGAGGGGGTATTTTTGACGCTGGCAAATATTTGGAAATGGTGAAAGTTTTCAGATCGATACTGGATGATGGAAACTGTGTTGATGCTAAGACATTGTTGGTTGCTGTTCAGGCGTGTAGTTAACTCGGATCTCTTAGGTCAGGAGCGCCGATGTTTACCTTGTCAATGCACTGATGAATATGAATTGCAACAATGCAAACTTTGAGTGCCTATCCCAATTATTTAAACAGGCTACCCCTGATGCATCTATGTAATGAGTTTGGTAATGAAGATGAGAACTGAAGAACATAAGAATATAAGATGAATGGAAGAAATTTTATTATTATGTTGACAATGGGCGCCGAGTTAGATAACGGCCTGAGGGTACGGAGAAGCTTGCATGCTCCTGTGGTTGGAATGAGATGACGATAATAGATGCTGCAGTTGGTAACACATTATTGAGTATGTATGCATAGTAGAATTGTATCGAGGGTGTCAAGAAAGTATTTAATCAGATTGAAAATAATGATCATTGGAAATAAACTTGCTGATGTGGTGTGGAGAGGTGCGGACACCACTAAAAACATAGTCTTGATGTCATACAGGGCTATGTCTGTGGCGATCAGACTTGTAGATTTGAGCTGGCAATTTAGGCATATCAATGGAAACAAAAGCCTTTTCATCATTAGGTTTAGGTTCAACAACAAGAGAATCATCAACTTCTTCGGCATTAGTCAGAGCACTATCATCAATGGTTTCAAACGTTTCTTCTTAGTTGACAATTTTCAGCAAATAAAACGTATCACCAGAAGTACAAGCAAAATATTCAAGGGCATTATCAATCTTTTGTTGAAACGGAAACGAATCTTCATAAAAAAACCACATTGCGACTGACAACCACTTAACCAGTTTTCAGGCTGTACAGCTTATACCCCTTTTGGTTATATATATAAAAGGAAAAATACATTTCGTCACACGAGGATCCGATTTATTTCAACCAACGGGCAAAGTGCTAACATGAGATAAACATCAGAATGTCCTTAAATGATTTGTTGCAGGGGGCCTCTTAAATAACTTTTAATAAGGACTGCTACCTTGTAATAAAGGAGTAGGTTATCAGTTGATGAGATAAGTCATTGTTAGTACATCATCCCCTAGAACTTTTAAGGAAGAGCAGCTTGAATAAGAAGGGAGCGAGCCATGTCAAGTAAATGACGATGTTTGCGCTCCACCACACCATTTTGCTGTGGAGTGTAGATGCAAGAACTTTGATGGATGCACTCCTTTTGTTTCAGGAACTGAGTAAGGCGATCGTTAAAGAATTCAGATCTATTTTTAGAACAAATCACTTTGACACTCTTCTCAAACTAAGTGGAAACAAGGTTGAAAAACTCCATAATCAATGCTCCTTAGACTTTAACTGAAACAGATAAGTCCAAGTGTTTCTGCTAGAATCATCCACGATGGTTAGAAAATACCTTGAACCAGAAAAAGTTTCGATATTAAACGGTCCCGACACATCACAATGTATAATAGAAAATATGTCAATGGACACAGAAGTACTATCAGGAAATTTCAACTTGGGCTGCGGAGCCAAAAGACAAACAGTGCAATGAAACTTCTTTTCATTAACATGATCACACAAATCACAAGATTTCAACAACATTTTCTGTTTGTTCTAGGGTAAATGCCCTAATATTCTATACCAAATTTCACTAGAAACTCTGGTAAACAAAATGACTTTATTGACCTTTAGGACATGAGTCAAGTCCTTCAAAAGTCTCCATAAAGATTATCAATCACGGAACTGGTCTTGCGCACAAGGTCCTGAATAATGCACTCGGTGTCAGTAAAAAGCACAAAACATCCATAATCCCTTATCAGTTTATTAGAGCATGTGCACCGGTTGAAGTGCTAGAGCACCTCCTCCCTTCTCCAAAACAAAGAACAAAATGAAGAGGAGGCGCTAATCCTCTCCATTTTGTTCTTTGTTTTGGAGAAGGTGCTAGGAGTTGCTCATGAGGAGGTGCTCTAGCACTTGCACCGATGCATATGCTCTTAATAGAAATCAGATTATACTCGAAATCGGGAACTTAAAGGATGTCATATAGAGCTAGTTCTTGATTAATAACAAACTTCCCCACATACTTGACTATGCTGATTAGACCATTCGGAATAATTACACTACAAGTCTCTGGAAGCAAATAAACTTCATATAAGCACATACATGCCATATATTTGGCACTATTGGCATGTCCAGATTGGGGAATCAAAGGAAGAAGTTATTGAAGTTGTCCCCAAGTGAGATTGACACTGCTGTCAAGCTTTGGTGTACCTGAGTGATCACCTCCTTCACTTCCAGCGGAATTGGTGATAATGTTGGCAGCAACTTTGTCATCCAGTACGACCAAAACCTCTTGGACCTCGACCATTGCCATCAGATACTCTTCCATGACCTCTGCCTCTGCGATAACCAAAAGGATATCCCACAATGTCATAGCAATATTCCTTGTCGTGTCATGTTCCATGACAATGCGTGCAAAATAATTTGTTTCACCCTTTTGAATTGGTTTCTTTCCCAATGATTTTGACACTATCCTCAACCTGTCCAGCACAGAACGCTGAAGCTTTAATACAAGGGCTTCTTGTTACCACAATCTCACTCTCAGCCTGAGACACCATATTAAATGCAACATCCATGTTAAGGAATTGAGGCAGAGCTAAAATATAAGTTCTAATCTGATTTAAGCTTTCTCCTAAGCCCATGAGGAACTCTATAACTCTGTGTCTTTCTCAGTCCTTAATTCCAGCTTGGCACCCCATATAGGTATCCTCATTCACGCAGACATTAACTTCCATCATGGAGTCCATGTTGTCTCATAACTTACTCAACTCATCAAAGTAATCCGCAACATCCTTGTCGCCTTGAACCATATTGGCGATATTTTTTCTGATTACGAACTCCTGGAAATATTAGAACCGGCATACCTAATAAGCAAATTGTTCCAAGCACTCGTTACATTCTTATCATGCAAAACTCTTCCAGCAATATTTTTATAAACTGAGCTAATATATCACGACAACACCACATCATGACACCCCTGCCACTTGAAAAGTAAATCATGATCCATCGGCTTTGGGTACTCACCTCGCACAAACCCTAATTTGGACCGAACAGATAATGCTACTTCCATCGCCTTCCTCCAATCAATATAGTTCTCACGACCCAACAAAGGTTCGCTTACAATTGAGGTTGCAGTAACATCTGTTTGGTTGGTAAATTTGGGTCAAACGGAACACTGACACTTGTAGGCATAACAACCAGAGACCCAGGTTTGGTAGAATTCATGACTTCAAACATGGCTCCAATAAAAACTTCAATTAAATAAAATCAAACACTTATGAGAAATCACAAACGCAGGAATGCCGCTCTTGATACCATGCTAAAAACCTGAGAGATTGAAAAGCAAAACTACGGAAACGGAGGAGTTAGAAACGATCGAGCTGCAACAAACAATTTGGAAAGGGAGTGCATTGTTGCTTCCATCAAATGACCTAGAGAGTTTACACTGCTCATATACAAATGGGCCTTAATGGGCCAATAGATACGCGTCACGGTCGTCATATTTAGAGGTGTCAAAACGGGCAGGAGCATATGTTAACGGGCGGACTTTAATGGATAATGGGTAATGGGTTAATGGACAAAAATTTCGTTTAGCTCATTAACACTATTGAGACTAACAGTCTAGTTCTTAATGGATATTGGGCTTAACGGGTATTGGAATCATTTATTCCGTTAAACTATTGAGAAGTTAATGGACTCTATTTTTTGGCAGTTATTGAGATCTCATTGGGTAATGAGACATTTTGGCACCTCTACGGCGGGATAACTGGATAATGAACTTTGAAAAAAAATTGTTTAGCCCATTAATAC
>JAWWMW010000078.1:27988-46386 GCA_035048345.1 Echeveria elegans | reverse complement strand
AAATATCTAACTAACAAATCATACATTTGCCAATAACATCTAACTAAATCCATACATTTACCAACCATACATTTACCAACAACATCTAACTAAATTCTTATCATCTAACTAAATCATTTCAACTAAATTAAAAATTAAAAATTAAAAATAAAAATAAAAATAAAAATTTAACAGATAAACAATTTCCGTCGGGACGACGGGATCATCACTAGTATTTATTTATTTTCTCCAACATATTTATATTTACACTTTTATTCTCTTTCCTTTTTTTGTCGCATGGAATTTATTTTTCGTAAACTTCGTGTAAATGCCCAAATCAAAAGTTGATATTGTGTTACAAAGTTATTATTTGGTTTACATTGTTTACCGATATAAGTTTTATTAATGCATTTGTAATATTGCCTCCATCTCCTTATTAATATTTCTTTACCGTTTCCGACATTCCATAATTATGTTTTATTTTTCTTATATTTAAAATTTTTGGACTCTGTATCGACTTGCGAGCTGCTAATGATTAAAATGATGTCGTTTTACTATAAATTAATGAACTGATAGTAAAATGACGTATTTTCATGTGACGGATATTAGCATTTCTCAAGTTTTGATGTCAATCCCATTTTATCTTCAACCTATTTACGATTCTTTTTACGAAGAGTTGGAGGAGTGATGTATAAAATGATGAAAAATGTTAAGCGGTGGAGAAAAGTCAGAAATCTGTTGACGAGGGGTGGGGCCCAGTAGGGATTAGCCAACGACATTGCGAATTAAATAGAGCTACGGAAAAGCAAAATCAAAAGAAAGTCGGGGTCGGGGGTGCCATTCCCAAGGACAAGCGAGAATCAGGAAATATACATTCTACTAGTGGCAAATCCGTCGAAACGACGAGATGCGACGGCCGCAGACAACTATTAAAAATAAAGTGTAGAATAACTAAAAATTTGAAAAAGATAGCAACAATGGAACAGTATAAAGAAATGAAGAGAGTGAGCAACGAAGTAGAACAATGGACTCTTCAACGTACCCTTCAGTTGTCTATATAAGGGACGCAACATTTTAGCAGAACAATACACCCTGCAACTTTAGCACAACAACGAAAAACAAATTGAATAGAACAATTAAGAAATACCTGAGACTTACATCACTACATTACAACATTGAGCATAAATTCAGAGCATCACAATTACAGAATTGAGCATAAACACCTGAGAACCAAATGCGCATAACAACACAGCAGATAAAAATAGTTTAAAACATTTCAAAACACATCCACAGACTTCAACATTAGAACATTTGAAGTTACATTACAACTGTGAACTCCATTAAAACATTTCTGAAAACATTAGAACATTTCTCGGTAGTAGGCGGAAAAAATAGGAACCCTGAAAGGTAAGCGAACCCAAATCTAAGTCAGCAATTAATGAGTTAACAAAAATCTTAAATGCACAGAACCACAAATGCAAACAAAGGAAAATAAATCGAGCATAACAATTTTGACGACAACATTACAACATACCCTTCTATTTGAGTGCAACAGTTAAAAGCAGATCGATCTGAACAACTACAATCATTTTAAAAGATAGCGTAACAGCAAACCAACATAGTAAAATTTGACAGCAGCTCATAACATCATAACTACAATGATTGACAACAACAACTATGATAACCTGTTAGGAAACCCAAAATGAGGCCATCATAACCGACTTTAATTACCCTGCCAAGCACGCCATCGCTGAAGACTTCCTCAGCATTAGTTTGAAGTCTGGCAATTCATCAATTAAATTTGAATTGCCAGGGAATTTTAATCAGCAAAGGAATGCACGCGCGAAAAAAAAAAATGAATTGAGTTAGCAACACAACAACTTGAAATGGAGCATTGGCAGTAGCTCTCCATCGAAAACCATTACAGGGTGAACACCATAATGCCGCAAGAAATTTGCTCTGAAAAAGGAAAGGCCAAAAAACAAAAAAACAAAATAAATAAAAGGAGTTTCGATATATAAGTTAACAAAAAAAAGAAAGCCCTTGATGGTTGTTTTTGTTCTAATTCAATTGCACATATTCAACGACAAATCGATATATGAGAGTTCAGAGTAAGTCACTCATATTAAACATCACAAAATTTTCCATCAACAATCAAAAAAAATCCATTGGAACTTGAGATTCCATTCGAAACTCAACCTCAAGCATCATACTAAAAAAAGTACCAACGAAAAATCGATATATGAGAGTTGAGAGTAAGTCACTCATATTAAAATCACAAAACTTTCCATCAACAGTCAAAAAAAAATCCATTGGAACTTGAGATTCAATTCGAAACTCAACCTCAAGCATCATACTAAAAAAAGTACCAACGACAAATCGATATATGAGAGTTGAGAGTAAGTCAGTCATATTAAACATCACAAAATTTTCCATCAACAATTAAAAAAAATCCACTGGAACTTGGGATTCAATTTGAAACTCAACCTCAAGCATCATACTAAAAAAATTACTTAAATTTGACTATTTCTCAACCAATGGAATTTGACAAAATCAGAGTCAAAGACAACAAACAGAACAAATTAGGGTTTTCTTCTTCTTCTGGAGAACTGAGCTACTTAAATCAGAATCACTACTTTTTTACACCAGTCCAACAAAAATCACACTCAATATTTCTCAATTTCTCAACCAATTAAATTTGACAAAATCAGAATCAGATTTAGGTGTGGATGGATACCTGTTCGTATGGTGGATGGAGTTGGGCGATGGGGGCAGGAGCAGCAGGAATCGGAGAGGGGATGGGGGCAGGAGCAGGAGGATGTTTCTCAGATGTAGGCTTTGATTGGACGACGGTGAGGAGGAATCGGAGAGGGGATGGTGCGGTGAGGCGGAATCGGGTAGGGGAACGGTGAAGCTGGAATGTTTGGACGGCGGAATCGGAGTCGGAGAGGTGAGGCGAGAGTTGGTGAAATGACCAACGCTTCTAGAGCTGGTGAGGCGAGGCGGAGTCGGTGAGGGGATGGTGAGGTGAGGCAAGGCAAGGCGGAATCGGAGAGGGGAACGGCGAGAGGAGTTGGGCGTGACGTGATCGGAATCGGAGAGGCCTAGTTGTCGCGGAATCGGAGAGGGGAAGAGAGGGACGATGGTGAGAGAGGGAGGGAGGCGACGTGAGTGGTGTCGGTGAGAGGGGAAGGGTGTAGACGCGTGAGGAGCTGGGTGTGACGTCAGCGGGAGTTGGGCTGGAATTGGATTGGTGAATTAGTAATGAAAATTCGTCGGTAAATATATGAAGATTAACTATTAGTTAGTAAGTTTAGTTTGTTAGTCTATTATATAAGTAGATGTTGCAAATTCCCATGGTTTGACCCGTCATTGTTTTTTGATTTAAATACGAATTATTTATATCATTTCCAAAATTACAAATGAGATATTTTGATTCAGACTCATACTCATTTTTAGAAATTCAATCATGATTTTAAACTAAGTGCACATCATGTAGTGACATATATATATCGAAATATTGAATTTATATATATAAAAGAATTCAATCAACCATCATACATATAGACAAAAAATTTCATTACTAAAACTACTAATTTCGTGGCTAAAATAGTTAGAGAATAAGAAAACAAATAATAAGACAAAAAAATCATAGATATAAATTTAAAATTGTGTGAAATACATTGGTAAATTTTAGAAGAATCGAATGAAGCCATCAGAATAAAAATACCCTAAAAAGTAAAATAAAATAAAAATAAAACAGTAAACATTGGAAACAATACGAAGAATCACACAGAGATATAAATAAAAACATATATTTATTTCACAGTCCCGTCGAAACGACACTCACCTCTAATTTTTCAATATAAAAGAATTCAATTTATATGTATATCTTATATAATAACAGAATAGGGTTGGTCGCTATTGTCCTGTTTCACCATATTAGCTACAAATTTTCATCGCTAATTCTAATTAAACTAACCCTAATTAGCCCATTAACCCCCACTTGACTAACCCGACCCCGTAAACCTAAACTATCGCAAACTTCAAACCGTCGTTCTCGCCTCCAAACACGTCGTCAGCGTCACTCTCCCTCTCGCTCTCGCCGTCGCACGAAGCCAGAAGCCACCAATCCCGCAGCCCTCGCCAGAAGCCGCTCCAATCCCGGTCGTCATCGCACCTGCCTAGCCATCAATCCCGCTCGCTACAATCCGCTCCAATCCCGCTTCTCAGAAAGACACTTCATCGCCGACCAGCCCTGCCTCAGAAATCCCCTCCATCCGGAAAGGTTAGCTCATTCCGTCGATGTAGTCAATCTAATTAAATTGTTTTCTGTTTCGATTTCAGTCCAGAATCACCGTCTCCGTTCTCATCTGATTCCCGTAGCATGCTTTTCTTCGTTTGACGAAAATCAAGATTTCCTTATCTTCGTTTGATGTTAGCATATGGGGTTCTGATTTCTTTCGGAATTGGATTTCATTCGGAATTGGAATCCGCGGAATTGATTTTTTAGGGTTTGATATTTTGTAGAGGTTAAGTTGGATTTTACTTTTTTAAGGTATGGCAGCCACATCATCTAATACTTAAAGAAATATGTTAGCAATGACCAGGAAGATAAGAAGATGATGATGACCATGTTTAGTAAACAGTCTGCTTCATAGGTTCTTCTGGTAGATGTTGATCCTGTTTAGCAAAAACCTGTCGACCCTTATGAGGAAGATAATGATGAGATGACTATGACTCTGCCTGTGAGAATTATTGCATAATCTTAATGCTACTGCTGTTGTAATTTTCTTGAGCATACCTGAGTTGTGAATTTTGTTTTGTTTCTTTTACTTCAGAGGAGAAGCTGTAGGTTGCCAGCCGTATTGAAGTTAAGAAAATGAAGCGTCTTGACTCTTGAGCAACTAAGGTGAAACATAAAAGAAATAAAGTCAGATGCCAGAGATATATCAATTCAATTGATAACTGCACCTAGGTTTGTTTTCATTACTTTTTTATAAGTGTTAAACCTGCTGGCAACTATTTTGATAAAACCCTAATTTACAAATTTTCATTTGATACTCTGCTAGCTATATGGATCGGAAATTTCATTCATTTATTTAACTTTTTATAAATTTCTGCTAATATATATATAAAAGAATTTTAAATCCGAACAGGCTCATTTAAGGCCCACATGAGCTACATTTTCTTCCCGTTGTTGGTTTGGTTTGATTTGACGACCGAATCTCGATCCATTTACTTTAGAGATTTGGTTTTGTCACTTTTTTGAATGGGAGACGTAAATATTTTAAATACAAAATAATTAAATAAATAAAGTAAAAAAAAAATACATTCAGAAGATACATTGAACTTGAACCGAAGACAGCTCTTCCCAGGAATCCGAGACGAGACATTTATTCATTGATTAATCCCCTGTTTGGCATTTTACTTTAAACGGATGCGTTTAATACTCACTTTTTTCGCTACAAACCAAACACGCCCTTCTCCATCTCCATCTCCATCTCCATCTCTTTTCTTCCTTCCTACGTTCGTCTCTCTATCGATTCTCTTTTTGCCGTATGCGTTTAGGGTTCTGACTGGTTACCCAGATCGCGATTTCGTTTCATGCTTCCAAAGATTGAAGCTTTTTGGTATTTACTGCTCAGCCCAGTTTCGATTTCGGTCGTCTTTTTTGCTCTCGTTGTTGAGGGTTTTGTTAGATCTGAGGACGTTGACATCTCTGGTGTTTCTGAGCAGTACTCATGTCGAAGATTCTCAAGCGCAGTGGTATGATTTTGTGCCCTTTTTTGTGGTTTTGAGATGTTGTGTTTAGGGTTAATTGATGGATTGTAGATCTGGAATTGGAGCATGTCGCTGAGATGTTAATTGATTGTTTATCTGATGACTGAATAGATGAATTCTATTTCTGTAATTTGGTTTACTGGATTTTGGCTTTGGCGTTTGTAGTTAGACTATTTGATTGAAGTCTTTTCTTGCTATTGGATTTGTTTCGGTTGTTGTTTGTTGTTAGGATATGTGAGTTTCATATAGATGTGTGTTTTTGTAGAGATATGTGTGGCTTATGTGTACGATTGCTCTGATTTCAGGAAATGATATGCTGTTTAGTGGGGAATCATTGTATAAGAAACCACAGGAAGAGAACCTATTTTTGTCTATCGGCCAGCAAGTGGATCTGTGCTATCCTTCTCTTAAGAAAACACGAGTCAGTGCACCGTTTATCTTCGTTGGAGAGAATTTCGAGCAAAAGAAGCAGGTGTCCGTTGATGTTCTACCTGATGAGTGTATTTTCGAGATTTTCAGACGCTTGCCTGGAGATAAAGAGAAAAGTGTCTGTGCGTGCGTGTCAAAGCGATGGCTTATGATTCTGAGTACTATTCGCAGGGATGAGATGTGTCACGCAGACGCAGCAGAGTCTAAAGAGGTTAAGCCTGCTGTTTCTTCTAATATCGAGGGCCAGGATTCTGCTGATGATGGCTCTCTTTTGAGGTGCTTGCCTGCTTGGAAGGAAAGAAGGCTACTGATGTTAGGCTTGCTGCTATTGCTGTTGGGAGTAGTGGCCACGGAGGATTGGCCAAGCTCTCAATTCGCGGCAGTCATTCAACTAGCAAGATGACAAATTTTGGCCTTACAGCAATTTCTTGGGGATGCCCATCTTTGAAATCTCTTTCTTTGTGGGGCGTGCCTTCCATTGGAGATGAGGCTTTGACTAATGTTGCAAATGGGTGTCATTTGCTCGAGAAGCTTGATCTGTCTCACTGTCCGACGTTGACTGACCGTGCACTGATTGCTATCGCGAAGGGCTGTCCCAAATTGATTGAGGTAAACATCGAGTCTTGCCTGAATATTGGAAATGAAGGTCTGAAAGCCCTTGGACAATACTGCTCGAGTTTGAAGTCCATCTCTTTGAAAAATTGCCCACTTATCCAGGATCAAGGGATCATCAGTCTCCTTTCGACTTCATCTTTTGCATTGATGAAATTGAAGCTTGAGTTCTTGAATATTACCGACATGTCCCTCGCAGTTGTTGGGCATTATGGCATGTCAATTACCGAGTTACTCATCTGTGGTCTTGCTAATGTTACAGAGAAGGGTTTTTGGGTTATGGGAAATGGCCATGGGTTGCAGAAGTTGACAAGTTTGGCTGTTATTGGTTGCCAGGGAGCTACTGATGCTGCCATTGAAGCCATCATTAAGGGCTGCCCAAACCTCAAGCGAGTCTCCCTTCGCAAGTGTGCGATGATATCCGATAATGGAATAATCTCTTTGTCTAGAAATGCTAGAGCTCTCACTCTCATTGAAGTCGAGGAGTGCCACAGAATCACACAATTGGGCCTTTTTGGTACCATTTTTAGCAGCAGTGAGAAACTGAAAACCCTAACTGTGTCTAAATGTTTGGGTATTAAAGACGCCATGGTTGAACTGCCTTCAGTTAGCTCTCAGAGTTCCATCCAATCTCTGACCATCCGGAACTGCCCTGGATTTGGCGATGCCAGCTTACTTGTTATCGCCAATTTTTGTCCTCGACTCCAGCAGCTGGATTTCAGCAGCTGTTCTAGAATAACTGTTGCTGGACTCCTTCCACTGGTGCAGTCATGCAAAGCAGGTCTTGTGAAGGTCGATCTCAATGGTTGCACAAATGTGACTGACGAAGTTGTGTCCGTTCTTGCTAAAGGGCATGGTTGGACTCTGAAAATGATCAATCTACGCGGCAGTAAGATCAACAACACAAGTCTTTTATCCATAGCAGATGGGTGTGTTTTGCTTAGTGAACTCGATATTTCCAATTGTGCAATCACTGATTACGGCATTGCAGCTTTAGCTAAGCATTTGAATCTTCAGATCCTCTCTTTATCCGGCTGCTCAATGATATCAGATAAGAGCATATCTTCCTTGTTAAAAATTGGTCAGACACTTCTTGGGCTGAACATCAAGCATTGCAATGGAATCAGTTGCAACAAATTTGGCATCCTGACAGAGAAACTATGGGGCTGTGAAATCCTCACATGAGCTCTTCAGAATTTGGTAATCTTCCCTAAAAGGTAGCAGATTATTTCAGTAAACAGATAAGTCTAGCATTAAGTAAGCGCAATTAAGTTTTTTGGGTCCAGTTGTGGGTCTTCTGTTGTCCAGTATCCTGGTTCCTTTCTCTAGTGGTCGTTGGCTATTTTTCTCCGTTTTTTGGGTTTTCTTCTTGAAAGGAGGAACACCTTTTCCGGAGTTTTGGCTTCTCAAAAATTGGGAATGTCCTTCGCTATGGTCTCACATCCTTGCCCATACAGATCACTGGGTACTGGGGTTTAGGATATGCATCCGTCGTGTTCGTATGTTACCAGGTGTCTAGTATCACTACCTGGAGTTTTAGCTGCATCCTCCTCGTGCTACAAGCTTTTCTATCTTCTGCAGTTCATTTTCAAGTCTGTTCTCCACCAAGGCTTCTTAAGGAAGGTATGTCACACTTTTTTGAACTCACTGAGTTTTCCCAATGTCACACACTTCTCTTACCATCTCTTGGCAGTGCGAGTCAGTTTGTAAGACCTGGCCATGGTTGTAGCAAATTTAGCTGCGGATTGTGCGCCTGCATAGTTACAGAGGGCTTGGGCGTGGACTGATGCGTGTTGCTAGCATCACCACAGGCAACTCTTCCGCGTTTGTGTTGAAGGGTTTAGCCTTTTTTACCAAGTCCTTAGTTTTTACTGGCTTCACTTTTTCCTTCAAACAGCTACAGTCTGGTCTCTATTATGTAATAAAGTTCAAGTCATTGAAACTTTTTCCATTTTCTATTTATATAAAAAAGCAATGTCTATTGTCTATGTACATGAGCAGCTTTGTGATTTTTAGTTCATGAAACTTTTTCCATTTTCTATTTATATATAAAAAAGCAATATTTATGTACATGAGCAGCTTTGTGATTTTTAGTTCATGCATGATGCATCCCATTGTTGTTTTGTTGTCATGTCTTTAAGGTTTCACATTAATCACACAGACAGCTATAGTGATTCATTCTCCCTGGACATAATGGCCTAATTTCATCAAACAAACAAATGACTGAGTATTGCCTAATTTAATCAAACATACAAATGACAAAGACGAACACAGTGGAGTATTGTCTAATTTCATCAAACTTACAAATGACAAAGACAACGATACCGGAGTGTGGATGTGTGCTGTTTGAGAGTTTTTACTCTCTTCATATGAGTTTTTTATTTCTCTCGTATTGGGGTGTGGAAGTTTTCAATTCTTCCCGTTTCTAGCGTGGAAAGTCGCATGAAAATGCAATTGTAATGAAGTTGTTGCTATCGCTATGAAGTCTTGTCGGAAATGTGGTATAATTAATGATAATGTACTTAATATTAACTATATAGCTAAAGGCATTCGTATACTTCAATGTATGAATGCTGGCCGCAAGAAAGGAGCCAAGGGTGAACTTCAGTGTATGAATGGAACCCAAGATGAACTTAAGTGTATGAACGGGACCGGTGGCAGAGGTGGGATTAAGAGCTTTAAACAATGGTGAATCTCATTATGGGAACGACACCAATGGCCATGCCTGAGTTTTGCCTCACTCAAGCATGCTACCTGAAATTAACATGTTGATTGTCACTGTTGTTCTGTTATGTTGTAACATGTTTTTATCGATACATAATACAGTTGTAACCTTAACGTACTCTTTCTTTCAAATTCAGCTGTAGAATTTTCCGACAATAGTTTGTTGCTGACAAAAAAGCTACTGAGAGTCGAGTCTTTATGAAGTCATGGAGTTCTTCAGGGGAGCAGTCTTTTGTACAAGTAGAAAACTGCAGCTGTGGTGCCATTCAAATATGAACTTCATCATTATAACATGTACTCATTCACTCGGTCCATACAACTACAACATAAGGAAGAGAGCCTCCTCAGGCAAGGCTGATATCTGTATGGGTAAAGGAGCAAAACTCTGAGTGGGCCATCATCTCTACTCGTATCAAAGCTCAGAGGATATGGGTGAATTTGATCTACAGTAAGCGGCTGTTCATCGCATTGGTCAGCTTTTGTTAGATTCCAATTATATGGAAATTACTTCACGGATCTTCCGTGAGCTTGATGACTTCTTGCTTCAATGAGCTTCTAGTAACTAAATTGAGTTGCTTTCTCAATTTGGCACTTTCAGTGAAGACATCTGTCAGAATGTTTCTCAGCTCACTATCAATCTCATCAGAATCACAGCTGGCTTTCATTTCCCTTTCGGTACCCTGGCCCAGATGCTGTGTCTGTTAATATTAACAAACAAGATAAAGCAAAAAAATAAAGATTTATGAATCAAGTATAATAAGTACGTAATTATCAGGTAATGGCATTATTTTAGACGGCTATGAGACAAGTGAAGAAATGTAGATTGTTTCAAATATGATACCTGTGCAATGAGGAGGCCTAGCTGATTATCAGAGGCTGTGAGGAGATCTAAAGCATCGGATACTGATGATGAGCTCATTACTACTTTATCTTCCTCTTCACTGAGGAGATAACTGTGGCACTCCTGAAGCTGTTTTAGCAGTGAATTGCATTCATCTAGAAACTTTCTCATAGTACCAACCAAATTGTCATTCTTCTGCTTTTCTTTTTGAAGGAGTCTCTGAATATGCAGAATAAATTTCATGAGCAACTTGTATCCGTAAGCGGTTGAATAGTGTAACAACAACACCATTCACAAAGATTTTTTATCACAATAACTGAGCAGGGAATAGTAACTAAATTCATATCACCTGTGCATCAGCTTTCTCTTGATCTGACTGACTAAGTTCAGCTTTCAGCTGTTTTTGGGAGCTTCTTAACGACTTCACCTCTTTAACAAGAACTTTGATTTCTGCTTTGGACTTCAACTGTACTTTTGTCATCTCCAACTCCTGTAGCAATGCAGCTTTCTCGTCAGAAACAAATGAGCTTGTCAGTTGAATATCTGGTTTCTCTCCCTGGAAAATTTTTACAGAAAATCGGTGACCACAAAGTCATGATTTTTTACAGTTTTTTATGATTATAAAGGAAGTTTTTAACCTTTTGCGACTTCAATTGGATTTCCATTTCTAATGACTTTCGTCTAAGCTCCTCCATATCCCACTGCATTTGAGTGTACCTTTCCCTCTCGAGTAAAACAGCTTGTTGTAGATTTTCTATACTTTTCTGTTTTGTAATCTCTAGCTCACCTTCTATATCTTTGACCTGTGAAGGATAAATAACGTTATAAGAAAAAGATGGCATACTTCATCATTGCAAAGAGCTTGTATAAAATAAACTATACCTTTGTAGCAAGATACTCCTTCACAGTGATTTCTTGATCTAATCTGGATATCAACTCTTCCATATCTGTTTTGGCCGTGCCTAATCTCCTCTGCATGCTCGTAAGATACCTATTCAATTTTTGATGCTGATCTAGCGGAAGAATTAGCTGGGAACTTTTGGTGTTGAAGATGTTTAGATCCTCGGAACTTCCAGGAAGATCAAGGGACCCATTCCCTGAGAATACTGGATTCCCTAACTCTGAGAAATCACTTCCCCTGATTGACCCCACATCGCTGCTAACACTCTCTGCTGATAGCTTTCGTGTATGAACAACTGCCTTACTATGATCTGCCTTTATAACCAGATCCTTTCCGCCCTCGCTAACAAGTGCAGACCTAGAATCAAATCCATTCTCAGTGCTTTTTCCATTTGAACTAATGCGCTGTTTTTGAACAATACCTTTGTACTTTGAAAGACCTTCCAGCTCTTCCAGAAGAGTCTCTCCCATGAATAAGCCTTCATCAAGATTTGACATTCCATATTTAACAAGCTTTTCAATGGAACTTGTTGAATCGTCGTCAAGTGCTAGATCGTCCAACCCTAATTCTGAGTTGCTACTACCTTGGCCAAGTCTTGGTGTGCCAAGTTCAGATGTTTTATAAGCCGTATCACTACCACAATCTGAAGCAATGGATGAAGATCCAGCAACCAGCAAGTGATTTGAACCAGGATGAAGTTCATCTGATGAGTTTGAACTGTTACCGGATGGATTTAACTCTGGTGCATGCTGGTTTACATCTTGGAATGCTACAAGAAAGTAGTGATCACAGTCAAATACTGGTCATATCATGAACAATGATACCCAAACTAAGTGATCTAGAAAACAGAAAAGGATGCATACATGCCCGAGCAGCAGCTTCTAGTTCAAGAAAGGATGCAACTGCTACACTTCGGGATAAATCTATATCAGAAAGGAGCTTTGTGAGCCACTCTTCAAGAGATAATCTTCGCTGAAACAAAAATTAAAAAAAATCAACTCAGAGTAAAATATCCAATGATACCAGTTGAATTAGAAAGTTGGGGAATACTCCACCTCATCTAATGAGGCTCTAGTCTTTAACCTCATGAGACCCTTTGGTGGAGCTGGAGGAATATTCTTCTTAGGAAATGCATATTTGAGCTGCCAAAAGAGGCATGAAGACTCACAATCAGTACTAAACAGTAACCAATCCTACTAGTGGTATCAAATAAAAATCCAAAACTATACACAATGCTTCAGAATTCAGATTACTCAAAGTTTTGGTACAAATCTCCAATATAAGAATTCTTACATGAGTATATAACTTCAGGAAATCATTAAATCTTCTTAGCACACCCCACAATGTTGTATGCCCTTCTGGGGACTGTATGCCAACCTGAACTCTGTAAAACTGTCACTATGACAGGTTAGAGAATTAATATCCTGATGTGTCAATTATACAATTAAAACACATATTGGGCTGGTTATGATTTGTAAAAGTGCTTCTTCAACACATCAGCATGATTGAGCATTAACATGATACTTTTACGGTGAGCATTTTCATTGATGAAAGAGTAATTATCATCGTGTACTGTATATAAACATCCATCGACCATATTTTGACAGAGGGGGATCTTTCTATTTACATACCACAACTGGATCTGAGTTTTGTGAAGTTGGAAAGAGTGACCATGAAGGAATCGTTACACAATAGCTCCACCCACTGCAGGGATCGTGAGGCCAAACTGTATCCTTCCCATTCTACATAAAGCAATAGAATGAATGATCAGAAAATAAAACCATGACTTTCTTCATAATTACAGAAATAAATAAATAAAGTTATTCATGAAAACATGAAAACGTTGAAGTATTGAAAACATTAAATACAGTATAACAAGCCCCTCAAGCTCTAAACACTAGATCAAACTGCGGGGATCATACATTATCTGGATCTGATTCACTGACAGCAACCTTTCCCCAAAGGTAGAAATCAATAGAAATTTTAGTTCCAACAGTGACGTTAAATTGCATTACACTTTCAATAATGGCTGAAACAATGTTTGGTTTATAAGTCACAAATTCACAAGTCCAATCGTTTATCAGCGCTGCAAGGAATAACTAGTAGGGCAGAGTACACATTGTCGAACGAAATACCACACATACTAACATTCTTGACTATAGGATTATTACAATTAAATGGTAATATGGATATATTCATCCAACAATCAATGAACTTTAAACATTATTTCCACAATCAAAACAATACTACAAAAAGGGTTGCTACATCCGCAAGCCAGGATTCTCCTCCCTTAACCTTTTGACACTTCTAAAGCAGTTCACATAACTTGATAAACCGAAATTCTAACAAAATAGTATGAATCTTCATTTCATTACATAGAAGAAGTTAACACAGAAGCCCCAACAGCCTAACTCAACTGCATGCCCAACCAAACTCCATCAAACCACTACATAATCCACCTCCCCAATTCTGATCACAACATTGAAACTGATTCAACATTCAACCTAAAAATCTCTAGCATCTAATCAATTCAAATTTTAAAAAATTCAGCTACCATTATTCAACTCCAATAATATCTTTACCTTCCCACCACTCCAATTTCAGTTTCATTCAACACAAAGAAAAGATTTAGAATAAAACAAACCCATTTCCTTGGCGGCGGACTCCAATCCATCCCCAACGGCAAAGGCGATGTGCCATCATGCCGATGCTTCGGCGGACTACTCTTCTTCATCATTCGATCCCTCCCAAACTCAAAATCCTCAACTAACCACTCGCCACAGACACGATACACACCACTCCATATATATCAACGCGAAACTCAAGAAAGAATCTTTCTCTTCCTGATCGGATCGAAGCGATCAAAGCCTCTATTAGATTCTCATCGATTTCATCCAAATCGGATTCTTCGCCGAGTCAGACCACAACACAACAACATCACCAATAAAAAGCTCCACCGAGAAGAAAAGCATCAACGCGCACGTTAGCCTTCACTCCCCCAGCCTCACTATCATACCGAGATATTGATAATGGGCCGGGAGGTTCGCAAGAAACTCCAAAAAAAAGAAGTCGGCCCATTCAGGCCCATCAGAATCCAGCCAATGACAGCTATTGCTGTCGGATCATCATCTCCGAACAGTATAAGAACTTTCAATTCAACGATCGGATCGTAATCGACGCCGACCCCACCAGAAAATAAAAAAATATCCACATTTCCAATCCTAAATCCGCCAAAAACCATCAGAACACGACCGAAGCTCTACTCTTTTACGATCCAGATTCACGTGTTTTTCAAAAATTGAATCTTTGAGGTCGGTAGAAGAGAAAAAAAATAAAGAAAGATCGGATTTTGACGATCTGGTGGTCTGGTCAGTCAGATGGCGATACAGTACGCGTTGGTGGCTAGAGGGTCGGTGGTATTGGCAGAGTTTTCGACTACACAAACAAACGCTAGCGCTATAGCGAAGCAGCTTCTCGATAAGCTACCGGGGAATGAAGACAGTCATGTGTCGTATTCTCAAGATCGGTTTATTTTTCATGTGAAGAGGACTGATGGGTTGACTGCGCTTTGTATGGCTGATGATAACGCTGGAAGTAAGACTATGTGTTTTGAATATTGATGATTGGTGTTGTGAGTTTTGAGGTTGTCTCGGGGTAAATAAGGATGTTTTTTCCAGGGATTTTGAAGGTGTGATAATCTGTTAGGTGAACAATTTGGGATTGGATTTAGTTCGATGTCCTTATTGGGCGTACTTAAGCCTATGATATGTTGAAGTAATGAAGTGTTAGTCAGAATTTTGAGGTTTTTGAAATTTGAGTTGAGAGGGACGAGTGCTTGTGTGGTGGTGGTTAACTGGGATTTTTGATATTAGTAATGAGATCATAGTAATCATTCGTGTTCTTTGTTTGTTTTTCTTTGATAACAAGTTTCTAAAAATTGAGTTTGTCGAAACCTGAGGTCACCAGAAGTATGTTTGTAGTAGGTTGAATGTGGCGCTAAAGTGGTAGTCACTACGCTTCTATATGTTAGCAACAACAGATTGTATCTTTTGTTACAGTTTTATTTTTGATTCATCGTGACCATGAAACATGCGATTTTAGGTGCACGTATGCTTGGAAGGGTACTTTTGATAGATTGGTCTATTCGAAAACGATAATAGTTCCCTTTAATCTTACGTGCAAGTTATAACTCACTATTTGTTTACACTCGTGTCTCATGATGATCATAATTTTGCAGGGAGGATACCTTTTGCTTTTCTTGAAGACATTCATCAGAAATTTGTGAGGACATATGGCCGTGCAGTTCATTCTGCACTTGCGTTTGGTATGCAAGATGAGTTTTCTAGAGTACTGGGCCAGCAGATGGAATATTTCTCGAATGACCCAAATGCTGATAGAATCAACCGCTTGAAAGGAGAGATGAGTCAGGTAAACCCGATGTTCTCACCTCTTTCATGAGAAGTTTGTTTTCTTGGGATCTGCTGTTCTGTTAGAAATTTTAATTTTCCTCTTCGTACATTCCGTCTTGTATGCAGTTATCAAATATGTTGTTCTGACTGTGAGGTTTTTTAGGTGCGCAATGTCATGATAGAAAATATAGACAAGGTGTTGGAAAGAGGTGACCGCTTGGAATTACTAGTTGACAAAACTTCCAATATGCAAGGAAATACTATCCGCTTTAGAAAGCAAGCCCGTCGATTCAGAAGCACTGCATGGTGGAGAAATGTCAAACTCACGTAAGACCCTTTCTCTCTACAAAATCTTTTGCATTGTCCTTTAAGTGTTCACTCCCGTGTAAATCAATCTCTTTGTGAGGAGTACTAGAACTGAAATATATTTTAGCCATTCTTTATGCATCCATTTATGCATGTCTTGGCCTAGCATCGAGTAGAAATAGGGTGTATTTTTGTAAAAACTGCTTATATTTTCTCATCTATGTTGCAGGATTGCGCTAATATTTCTCATATTGGTTGTCATCTATGTTATACTGGCCTTTGTTTGCCACGGACTCGCTCTGCCCTCTTGCATAAAGTAAAAACAGGGTGGCTGGCTTGACTTGGTTTGGAGCGATAACGCTCGGAGTGTAATTTATGACTACTTTTTATTTTTTGCCCGGGTTGACGACAGAGGGTTCCTGTGTTTCATGTCTCATGGACCATGAGGCATGAATCCCTTCACATGCATATCAAAACCTGGACTATGTTCTGTATTCTGTTCTCAATGGCAATTGTGCCGTTTGATACCAATAACTCGCAAGATCAACATTTATTTTTATATATATGAAGAGTGTTTTTGTTTCGCCAAAACCTTGTCATGGTGGAAGACATTGTAGGCACGGATTGGAATTAGATTAAGTGCTCCATCCAAAGGTTCAAAAATCCCTTAGAGCATCCCAATGCACAGGTCCAAGTCCACTTACGCATTGATATTTTTTAGTGTCACGTAGATATAAAGTGGACTTTAAAAAAAAGATCTCTCTATTTCAATGCACAAATCCATTTTCACTTACACATGGTCTCACTTAATCTCAATTTTTATTATATGATGCGAGACCCACTCTTTACTTTACATTTAAATCTGACACTAATAAATCGTTGGAATTAATGGCATGAGACCCACTTTTTCACTTTTTGCATCAACCGGTCCAGGGCCGTCAAAGTGGATCTGTCCCGCTTTTTCTATTTCACTCCAACGCCATTCCAGTTGCTCCGTCTCACTTCATGTGTCCCTAGGCAGGAAATGGGATTGCACTGGAGATGCTCTTAGCCCCTTTTGTTGCGGAAAAAAATTTTATAGAAATTTTTTGAGTGAAAATGAATATGTATGTTTCGTTGTAAGAAAAGAAATAAAAAAGTAGTAATGAAATCAAAATTTTCTTATAAACAAAATTATTTTCTTTTAATCTTATTTTTTTCAATTTTTTTTTTCACAATCAATCGGAGCCTTAATGGTTTAAGTTCATCAAAACGAAGTAGTATTGTTTGGTCGTAAACCGCTGCTCGCAGCATGAATTGGAATCCTGTCAGCAAAAATCTCATCTGTATAACAACAACAAGTCACCGAAAGTCATGAAACAGAACTTCACAGAAAGCTCCAACTTTTCAGTGCCACACAAAACTCGTAATATGCAACTGGGCCGAAGCTCATTGGGCCGGAGTCCATTATTCATTTGGGCCCGTATTTACTATTTAGTCTCTCAGGTGGTAATCAAAATCAACCCTAGCTACTAAGAAAGCTGTAGCACTACTAACACCAGGTCAGAAATAAAACTCTCCAGACACTGAAACCTAACCAGCCAATCGTATTGTGTAAGAAGAGTCTGGAAGAAGGATAAATAGGTGTGGAATTAGTACATTACAAATGGTCACCACACATACATGTCAACCTTTCTCACACCATCGCTAGCATAACTTTCTCTCTCTAAAAAAAAGGATTATAAGAAATTGTAATTTTTTTGATCGGAAAAGCGATGAAGCTCGACTCGCCGGAATCATCGTCTGCGGAGGCGGCGCTGTCGTCGGTGACACAAATAGGAACAACAACGGCGACGGCGATGAGTGCGGCGGACCAATCGCATCAGATGAACAGCGCGAGCGCGGTGGAGGATCCGACGGTAGCGGGAAGAGACGGAGGAGGTGGTGGATTGTTAGGACAAGAGATGGTTGTGGTAGAGAAGAGAGGTGAGTTTGCGACGGTGTGTAAATGGACGGTTCAGAATTTTCCTAAGATCAGAGCTAGGGCACTATGGAGCAAATATTTTGAAGTAGGAGGGTATGATTGTAGGTTACTAGTGTATCCGAAAGGAGATTCGCAAGCGTTGCCAGGGTATATATCGATTTATTTACAAATCATGGACCCTAGAGGAACGCCATCTTCCAAATGGGACTGTTTCGCTAGCTATAGATTGGCTATTGTGAATGTGAGTGATGAGAGTAAGACGATACATAGGGATTCATGGCATAGGTTTTCGACGAAGAAGAAGTCACATGGCTGGTGCGATTTTACACCTTCAGCTCCTATTTTTGACCCTAAGGCTGGATATATGTTTAACAATAATGAATCAGTTCTTATAACTGCTGATATATTAATACTCAATGAAACCGTGAATTTCACAAGAGATAATATTGA
>JAWWMW010000078.1:3789-15567 GCA_035048345.1 Echeveria elegans | reverse complement strand
AACGCTCTGGCAAACGGGATGTCGCAGAAGCTTCCTTGAGCAAGACTTGTCTCAGATGCTTCCTTCAGCATGACTTGCTTCACTTTGATGTTAAGACTTCAATTTGATGATTCAGAATATACAATCACATTGCCACACTCCAATGCACTCTCAGACCAGATTGAGCATGGTCAAGAGATCTCGATTGAGGTAGTTTATCATTTTACAGCACTTATGGTTATGGTAAGAATTTCAAATAATTGTGTTTTCCTTTCCCTGCAGCAAATAATTGCTCTGGAGTCGAATCTATTTTTCAACAGCTTCAATTTCCATGATCAGCATCGTGACATGAGACTTGATATAGACGGCATGTCATACGAGGTACGTAATAAATTTTTTTTTACATATTCTCATTCGATAAGAGACCTCCTTCCCTGGTCTCCAATCTGATCCTTATTGCATCTCATTGTCAGGAATTACATGCACTTGAAGAGAGGATGGGTTTCGTAAGCACAGCGCTGTCCGAAGAAGCATTAGCAAAAAGCATCAAAAAGTGTACATGCAAGCCCAAATCTTTTGTGTGCAAGTTCCACGGACAGAAACGAAATTGAATATGATAACAAGTGCAGCATTTGCCAGGAAGAGTATGATACTGGAGATGAAATGGGTAGTCTGTATAGCTTAGTTGGTTTCAGGTTTGTTCTTCTTAGGCAACATGCACAGTCTACACATGTGCTTCTGTATGCACTCGTGTGCATAGCGCAAATACGTTTGGCCCAAAGTCAGTAATTTATGCGAAGGGTTATCAGGATACATAGACCTTACCCACTTGCAGCTTGAGTGTTTGTTACAAGGTTGGATAGGTGATGTACATGAAAGGTTTGTGTTGCTCGAGACTTCGAATACATGAAATGATGCAGACATAGACATTTGAAATCTACGATTCACTTGATAACGTTTGGTATACGGCCTTGTGACCTCCACACTCCATAGGCTTTGCTCCGGATTGCGTTTCATTTCATTACTTAGTCAAGTAGCTCTGGTCGCAGTATCAACAATTGCAAAAGCATCAGCGTGCATAATCCCTCGTTTCCCTGTTCTGTAGCTTATGTCTCGAGGAGTCGATGTTCATGGGAGCTGCGTATCAACGTGTTGTGGCTTTAGAAGTAAGAACAGAATCACTTTCAGTCTACTTACACATGTGTCAGCATCATAAAATGTTGTAATAGATGGGAGCTGTATTATACCTCTATGAACCTTCC
The DNA here is from genome assembly GCA_035048345.1 of Echeveria elegans. Classification (NCBI taxonomy): domain Eukaryota; kingdom Viridiplantae; phylum Streptophyta; class Magnoliopsida; order Saxifragales; family Crassulaceae; genus Echeveria; species Echeveria elegans. The sequence goes on along the minus strand of JAWWMW010000078.1, from coordinate 14,326 downwards.
GTCAGCAATGTTATCTGGACAACTTTGAGGCCACCAACACTCATTTTCCATTTCTGTTCACAAAACAAGGAATAAGGTTTACTAAGAATTTTACAACCAAACAATTAATTGTGCTCTCAAAAAGCTATACAACAATTATTGTGAAACAAATAGTGTGACTAAATATATCTAAAAAATCAAGTTTAGTAAACCTTTATTGATATGCACAAATTAATACTTGTGTCATCACGTTGAAACAAAACGAGAACTTTAATAACTTTTCAACCGGCTCCCACCCTATGAGCTTCACAGTAAAATTAAAATTCGGAAAGAAGTCAAGTTTTTTCGAGCTTCAACAGCCAGCCATTTGATGTCTCCTAGAATTGTTCTCTACAGTTCTTTGCGTGTAGATTACATGTCAATAAGCAAAATAACTTTATTCAATATGAACAAAAATGTATTGAAGAAACTGACGGAGCATGTATTTGTCATTCTATTTTCTCCAGTAAAAAAGTACACCAGATTTCAAGAAGTGGCAGACGTAAAAAGTATTAAAACGCATTTTTAGATTCATATTTTCTTATAATTGTTGCATCCCATTGCGGAATATTGTGAGTTTCAATTTTCAAATACAGATCCCAGCTAGTTTTTTTAAAATAAAAATAAATAAAAGACTGGTCTTTGATTGAAATTTCAACATTGTCATAACAGTTACACTGAAAAGGAGGTAGATCATCCCCACCCGTCACAAACAGTACTTTTGCTAAACAGAAACAAGCTATTACAAATCCAGAGACCCGCATCTTAGGAAACATGAGCAGTTATATTCTCCAAAATAAGAATAATAGATACGAGACGCTGAAGAGATTATAAGGCAAATGAAGAAGTTAAACATTATGAAAAATCATTATAGTAACTGGTAAATTTTACTACCTCCGTCTGCATTTGTTCTTTCTATTTCTGTTTTGGGCGTCCCCTAATGTTTTTATTGTTTCCATTTTGCTAGTTTTCTCAACAACTTTATCTCTCACATAACACCATATTTCCTACTTTATTCTCCACTCACTTACATCGATCCTATTTTCTCTCCCACATTCTCATCATTTCTTAAAATTTTATCACAAACCAAACAAGAACAAATCCGACGGAGGGAGTAATTATATAGCGAGGGTGACCAAACAAAATATGCTAAATTGATGAATACAACTAATAACATTTTCTACTAAAAGTTTAAAACCTGTTACTGCTAAGACAAACTTCTTTTTAATCATGTTAACAAAATTGATGAATAGAATGAATTTATTTAATCTAAAGAACAGGTACGAGGAGGACAAACAAGGCCTTTACATACTAAGATGATGAAAATTGTTATAATCAATAGCCTTCGATGTACTCTCATATTTTAAAAACAGATGTCGAAAATATTTAAATTTAACATATAGTTCAAATGCTTTTATGCTTATACCTTCTGACCAGCGAAATCAAAATTTTGCAGCACAACTGTCTTGGTTTTGCCTTGCCGCCTGTAAATTACATCAGAAACTATAGATTAAAATAATGGAAAAGTAGCATACGGGACTTCTATAAAAAGGAAGTTAACCATCGACTAGGACATGCAATTTGCCAATGCAGATGCTCGTCATTTGTCGGCAAATTCCTGATCATAGGGGTGCCTTTATCAGAACAGCAGATATTTGGCCGGGAAACCTTTACCTTCGCCTGCCTTGATTGAAGCAACTTGATCAGCAGCTTATCACCAGCCATCAAGAGTTTGAAACATATCATTGCCGCCTGATGATATGAGATCAGCAAATGGGACTATAATGCTGATATAAAACATATCTCACAATTCACATAAACACTTGCATGTGCCCATTTCTTAATCATTAAACTGATCCATGCTAATCTTCTCTAATAGCAATGGCCAGTCTTCTCCAAGTTGTTGAGGATTCAACTCCATTGCCACCTTAAAATCAAGCATTGACATGGAGTGCAAGGGTCTACTTTCTGGCAAAGTTTCGACATGACTACCATTATTCTGCATATACTGATGATTACTTGGCAATAGTCCATTCAAAAGCTTGCTTTGAAACTGTTGTTTCTGAGAAACTTGTTTCGGACTACACATTCCTGACTTTCCACCCACCAGAGTAACACAAGACGTAATCAATCGTTTTATGTACACATCAAGTCCGCTATTTAAAATATTTGCACATTCCAAAGACACTCCTTCAAGCCCTTGAGCAACTGCTATTTGTTCCATACACTTCTGCAATGACTCTGAATCAGGTAAATTGCCACTGCTGGAGCAACTGCTGCTACTATTACTAAAGCCTGCTGTTGGAACAGGTTTATAGGACCCACCAATACTATATCTGCAAAATGGGATTCCGAGAGGCGCGTGAAGGGGATGTCTAGACAGCCCATCTTTTTGCGAAGCTTCCTCTTCCATATCCGTCGATCTCTGTAGACCATGACTTTCTCTAGGTGGTTCAGAAAAGCCGTGTGATAGCTGTACTCGCCGTTGGTAATCAGATGGTGTGACGTCCCCATTTTCCACAACAATCCTACCATTGCTATTGTTTGAGGCAAGCGCTAGATGAGAGGTGTTTTCCAACTTTCCATTTACCAAACCAGACTGATTCTTAAGCTTCCGGTCACGGATGTTAGTCCTACTTTTCTTAGGGGACACTACTCCGTTCGACCAAGGTACTCCTTGCGCTAAACCTGCATAACCACTTTGCTTATATCCATCATCACTAGCTGATTTCGCAGCAGGACCACTAGCCTGACAGACAACAGGTGGAACCTTACCATCACAAGCATTCTTCAAAATTGATCGAATCAACTGATTATGCAAGGAGAGATTTTCCTTGCCAATGACTCGCTTACACAACTTATCAAACTCATTCTTACTCAACTTCTGAGTCAATAACCTACTTAAATAATAAAAGTATTGCCGCGACCTCTCCAACCCAATCCTCTTAACAATCTCTCCTTTCAAATCTGCTAGATCAATCCTCGAACTCTGCTGCTGCCGCCGCTGCATCTCTCAACTTCATACACTACACACACAACAACCAAATAGCACGAAAATCCCAAGCCCCAAACCTATACAACACACTCAATTCCAAGTAGCCTTTTAGTCGTCATCCATCCCCAATGGTCAAACCTCAGAGAATTCCCCCAGATTCTGTCAAACCCCAACAGCTCCAAAATCCAAAAATCCCACCCAAATCTCTCAAAACCCTAGTCACGGATCAGCTCCCAAACTGCACACACACCACAACCCAAATCAACAAAGAAAACACAAAAAACGACAATCAAACCAACAAACCCCTATTCAAATTCAATCACGGTCGTCATCAAATCCGCACACTACACAGTGTCACGTACAAACAGGATCGCAAAAAATTCAAACCAAAAACGAAAATCAAACAACACCTACCCGCCCAATTTCGAAACTTTAAGCAAAATGAACACAAGTCTGACCTGGAGAAGAACGAAAGGACGGAGCTTGGGGTGCCGAAATCGTGACGAATTGGGGGGTGGAATGGTTGCTCGGTGCTGAAAGAGGAGAGCTTTTGAAATGGAGGAGGATTGGAGAAGAGAAAATTGAGAAACTGATTGATGAGATTTGGGAGAAGGAGGTGTCGATTGTGAGATCGGCCGATACTCGCAGCTGCTCGGAATCGAGGGAAATACACGAATTTGGAAAATTTAAAGAAGCGAAGGTACAAAGAGGACACAGCAAGTCAGCAACAAAAATTGAACAACAGAAAACAGAAACACTTTGTTTGCTCGCTTCTTCTCTTTCCTTTTTGGTATCTCTCGTCTCGCTCTCGCATGCCAATTTTTTTTTATGTATTAATAAAAGTTTAATTTGTGATTTAATTAATTTAAGGTCGGATTTGGATTAGTTTATGTGCGTTAATATTTTTGAGTTTATCTTTAATTCTTGGAGTAGTTTTTACTGATGTAATAATTAAATATCGAGAAAGATGATTGTATTTTTTATATTTAATGGAAAAAGGAAAATAAGTGAGTTTTTTTGTGAATGAAAGATTTCATTGTTGTGGAGAGTGGAGACTACACTGTGTTTGGAGTATGAGTTGTGTGCTGATTTTGTGACGAGAGTGGTGGTTTTGGCAGTTAATATGGTTAAGAGTACAAAGCATCATATGATTATGATTTCGAACAGTAGTAAATGTAAAACGCATGCTGATGGCTGAGGGATCTGAAGATCAATTGCAGAGCACAGTTTTTATTACCAGAGTTGAAATGGGAAGAGACAAGAGGCACATATTTGTGGCCTCATTTAACATGTTTTTTTACATGACTAGTGCTGGTTTAGAAGTATTTGGGAGTAGGATTCGACCACCACGAACAACAACTGAAACCTAAAATGTGTTCCATCTTCTTGGCGGCCGGTTTTCTTCCTATCAATGTCGCACATCTCTCTTCTTATTTTTGTTGTAGGCCACACCCTATTAGTAGTTATATCTTAGCCGTAAAAGCTCCAGGCTTATATGGGTTGTAAGCTCTAGGTTTAGACAGTGTAGTGTTGTTGGATGGTGTCTATGTCCAATCCCTTTAGCTTCACTACCGACTCCACATGTCCCTTCAATGTGTTCAGCTCTCGAAGCCTTCACCATATTTCAAAATAAGAATTATATGACAGTCATTATATCTTTACGCCAAAGGCAAAGCAACCACGAATCTGATGTGAATATGTTTTTTTCCTACCTTGCAACCTCAGCTCGCCTCTTAGCCTGTTCTGCAATCTCTGACAGCTCCCTATAACTGTTCTTTTCTTGGAACAGAGAAGTGGTCTCTGGGGGCTGAAGGCCATGAAGAGTTCTCTGGGCAGCTGCCCACTGCGCTTCCCTCTCTTCTTTTCCATAATCCTTCTTTGTAGTAAAGGCGGTCTGTTGTTCAAATTTTAAATGAAAGTGAGGATCCATAATTAACATCAATAAGTAGTTAACCTTCAGAAACATCATACCTTGTTTTCTAACAGTGTGTCCCAGGCTTTCCCACTTAGGGCATACCGAATACCAAACTTCAAAACATCAAGAGGGACATAAGTGACGATGCTGTAAATCCAAATGACCCCCGCCCATCCCCATCCCATGCCCTTAATATTAGCAAAATTCCAATGTGCATAAACAGCAATAAGCGTCGCAACCTGTCCACAACAGTACAGATCACAAATTGGATGAACAACCAGGTCTCGGTATGGCACAGGTAGTTGCGCTAACTCTATTTCTGCAGCAGGCTGATGTCACATTTCATTCACATGTTACTATGCTTCGTTCTGGCATCCCTGACATTCCCTTTTATTTTTGGGTAGAACTAAAACCATCAAAATAAGATGGATAAATAATCAAGAATCATTACCAGCTGAGCAGCAAGGAAGGCGCTCATTAAAAGCAATCCAGGGCGCTCAACAAAGGACCAGCTGCGGGACCTGGTAACAAAAATGAGGGCCTGGCTAATAATGCTGACTTGTAAGTAAAGTGCTGCCATCATCTCCATTTTATTTCCACGAATGGAATGTACACCAAACTTGTCCTGAAATAGAAATGAGACTTTATTAGAGCAAGAAGTTCAGTTGCTGCGAACGAAGAATTTACATTATAATATGTTAGTATTCTTACGGAGAAGAAGTCAGTCTCCCACGCAGCCCAGAAGAATATCACTGTCATCAATGCCATGTAACCTCCAAGAACAATCCCAGTAGCAAAAATCTCTTTAAGTTTCCAGCTATCAGGTAGTGGGGATGGTTTCACACGATCCTTTGAAATAGTCATGATGGTACCTGCATCAGCGTAGCCATACATTTATGATCAAACTATATTTACATTTATCAAACCAAAATATAAACACCTCTACATTATCAACTCACCGTCATTCAGGATAGCTATGATCAAAACCATGAAAGGGGCGAAGTCATATTTCCAGATAAGAGCAATAAACATAAAACCAAACTGCAGTATTCACAATACATAAAAAATAAGCTGTGGAACAATGATTGGAGATTTCAGGATAAGACAGAATAGGTTCCCAAATGTGTGATAGTGCATACCACAATACGTATGGTGATGGAAACTGCATAGATCTGTTGAAGAGATGAATCAAACAGAAGAGGACTGAGAAATCGTGAGTATAAGGAACATAATTATCTACAGAAAGAAAAGAATCAATAACTGACTGTATAGTTCTTCATCCGCTGAAAAATAGCCCTGCTAGTCAGCACCGCACTGATAATCACACTAAGCCCGGGTTCTGTAAGGACAATGTCAGATGCACTTCTAGCAGCATCAGTCGCATCGGCGACGGCTATTCCAATATCTGCTTTCTTCAAAGCAGGAGCATCATTGACACCATCTCCGGTCATACCACATATGTGTTTTCTCTCTTGTAGCTTCTTCACAATTTCATACTTGTGCTCTGTTAGACAAAATATTTACATCATTTCCGATGAGTGATAAGAAACCAAAGCATGTATGCAATGGAATGATTCCAATAAAGATCAAAAGGGAATAACATGGAGCATGTCACACACAACTTATATAAAAGCTCAACTGCAACTCTATACGCTCATTGAAAACAAGTGATTAAAAAGAGCAACTAAGAACCCACCTGGAAAGACTCCAGCAAAACCATCAGCCTTCTCTATCAATTCATCGACGGGAAGAGATTCAAGAGTTGCATCAGTCTTTCCTCCAAGTAATGAAGAAGACGGATACATGTTAGTTCCCATTCCCAGCCTCCTTCCAGTTTCCTTGGCTATGGCAAGCTGATCCCCTGAAGAATCAAATAAAATATAACTGGATGCGTTTTTACATAACAATATGCATCAAAATACCGGAAAAAACTTAAATATCGTATCATACCAGTGATCATTTTCACATTTACACCAAGATTAAGAGCACGACGGATAGTTTCAGCACTGTCATGCCTAGGAGGATCAAACAAAGGAAGTAAACCAACAAACTGCCATGGTGCCCCAGGGCTGTCTTTGGTCTTCTCTGGCACTTCCTGTAGATATAGAGTGCTAATTGCAATGAGGTTCATTACTTAAGATACAATGCGTGTACGTTATACAAACTTTGACATACCTGTCTTGCGACGGCCAAGGAACGAAGTCCTCTCTCTGCATATTTGTCGATCACGGCATGAACTTTCCTTTTTACATCCTCTTTACAATTGCAAAGGGCAAGAATCTGATAACAAGAACTCGTGTTCTCCGTTAACGATATTGATATTTGAATTCGGCAAAGGAAAAAATAAATGCATCATTACCTGCTCAGGAGCTCCTTTGCTAGCACGATGCCATGTCCCATCACTTTCAATGTAAGTCAGAGCTGTTCTCTTGTCTACAGGGTTAAATGGAAAAAAGTGAACTTCCCTAATGCCAGCTCGTGCCTGCAAGTCATAATATGGCATTCTAAAGAAGTCCCAGTCAGCTGCAAACTTAGAACAAGACAGAAGAGCTGCCAAGATACCTCTTTTGGATCCGCAAGCATGTTAACAATAGCAGCGTCAATGGCATCCTGGTTTTCAGTCCTTGAAGCCCTGGCAGCAAGAAGCAACACATGTTCTTTCTCCACCCCCTTAGCAAACACCTCAATCAAGTTTTTATCAACTGACAACTTGTTCAAGGTCAGTGTTCCAGTTTTGTCACTGCAAAGAACATCCATTCCAGCCATTTCTTCAATAGCAGTCATTCTCTTTGTGATCGCACCCTGTTGTGAGAGCCTATGAGAACCAATGGCCATGGTGACGGACAAAACAGTTGGCATAGCAATTGGGATTCCACCAATTAAGAGAACCAACAAGTTGTCAATGCCATCTCTGTATTTGCGATGTTGGATAGGGTACATGACTATAATCTCAATAACCATACCAATAGCAATGGAGCAAATGCAGAAGTTTCCAATAGCTGTAAGAACTTTCTGAAAGTGCCCAACTTGATTGGTACTGTCCACCAGATGTGCAGCCTTACCGAAAAAGGTGTGCACCCCAGTGGCGATAACAACAGCTTCAATCTCACCTTGCTTACACGTTGAACCAGAGAAAACCTCATCCGATGGGTTCTTTGTAACAGGGAGGGATTCTCCTGTAAGTGCTGACTGGTCAATCTTTAAGGGATCGCCTTCAAGAAGACGAGCATCAGCAGGGACAATATCTCCTAACTTTATGCTGATGATATCTCCCGGTACAAGAATTGAAGCATCTTGCTCACTCCAGCGGCCATCACGTAATACCTGTGGATTTTTAAAGGTCAATTATATGAATCCACATACTGTCCAACACATTTATGATGAGAGTATCAGATTGGAGTATCATCAGTAGCGGCAAATGGAAGTAAGTGAGTAACTTGATCAACCCGAAGTCCAAAGGATGTTGATTTACCTTAGTTTTAGGAGCAAGACCAGCCATGAGAGCAGCTGCAGCATTTCCAGCATTGTTCTCTTCAATAAAACTTATAGTGGAGTTGATCACCAGAAGCATAATGATACCAACAAAATCCTGCCAATCTGGATCCCTACCACCACCATTTGCCAAGACTATGGCCATTAAAGCAGCCGCTTCCATGACCCAGGACAATGGATTCCACATAAACCCAAGAAACTTCAGAAGCTTGCTCTCCTGGAAATTAAATATTTCATCAATCAAATGCATATCTTACCCATGTGCAGTAAATAAAATGAAGAACGAAAACAAGGAAGGTAGAAAACCATTGGATATAATTCTTACCTTTTTCTCTTCAAGTTTGTTCGGGCCAAAAATTTGAAGCCTGTTGGCTCCTTCCTCTGAACTTAAACCTTCTTTGGTACATTTCAGCTGCTCAAATACTTCCTCCACAGGAATCCGTTCCTGTACACATTATCAAGAATCAAGATATCAGAAAAACACTAACACTTGGTAAAATCAACATACTGCAAGTTTTAAGGTTTTTGTCATCACTGCTGTATTTCTAAGTAACCAGTATCCGTGCTGACACAAGAAAATGTCTTCTTAAATGTGTATGGGACACTTCAAAGTTCAGATTCGGTTAAAAACTATTTGAAACGCAAGCTTACAGTAGAGGGGAGTAGAGTATATGTTTCTGCTATCTGGTTACAAGAAGTACAAGGGTCGAAAAAAAATTCGTATTCTTGTATAAAAGTACATTGAGTTTATTTCAAAGAGTACTTCATTGTTTATGGGTAGAAAAGAAGGTTCATTCATATGGGAAGTCTGGAAGGCAATACATGGGACCATGTTTACAGCACCTGAGTGATATAAGGGTTCCTAATAGTCAGTGGCTACACACTTTCACAGAAGCTGTAGAACTTCTATCTGACCTTACCGTATATTCCTACTCAAATTCTTAAAGAATACATGAGTGTTCACAGTTTCAGTTTGATCTTATTACCACAGACTTCCTATCTGGGATTAACAATTTTTGAAAGTCAAGAAAACAACAACCGTCCATGTGATGTTCAAACCATAAAGCACCTGCCGCTTCAACCAATCTTCTCATGACATAACAAAAAACCATCCATGTGATGTTCAAACCATAAAGCACCTCCTTAAAACAGTTCACGCCTACACCACCTAACACTAACTATTCAACCAGATATCACAAGTTTCATTTGAAAATATGTTAAAGCCATGCTAATAGTAGAACCACACAAACCAAATAGTCAACTACAACAATCCAAATAGTCCACTAAACAATCCAAAATCAACACACAAAGGACCAACAGAAGTCAACAAACCATACACAATTATAAGATTATTAAACAGTCAAAACACCCAAAGTCCCATATATCAAATCCTCATCCAAACAAAAGACAATCCACCCCCATTTTCCATTTTACCAGGTAAAAAAATTCTGTCACGTTTCAGTTGCGTAATAAATAGAAAGAAAAATAAACACAAATTCAGAAATCGAGAATACTGTCCTGGAAATCCGGACCGGTTCACAGGCACAGCACAAAAGCGATTGCAGCCGCTAATCAGTACGCACGCAGTTTCAAATTTTCATTTTCTAGTTTTACAATCCAAACCAAACACGACCTCTAATCAATCTTAAAACTCGAAACCATTTTCAAACGCGTTAAAGATCCGGACTCAGCAACTTTCCCGAAAAAATAGACGCTGGGAAAAATCAGTAACAAAAAAAATGAAGGAGAGCAAGTCTACTACTGGTGAGTCAAAGCGCATGCGAGTTTCAATAGAAAAAAAAAGAGCGATGATGGGAGTGGTGAAAGATGAAGATGAAGCGAGATGTAGAGGTGTGTGTGTTACCAGATCGACGGACTCGTTTTTGATGTCCTCGAGACCCATCGGCGACGGCGGCGGAGGTGACGATGGAGAGACGACGCACTAGTGAGATTACAGAATGAGAAAATGTGCTGGCCGTATTTATACAAAATTTTCTTTAATTATTTAATTATATTATTCTTCTTTAAATATGATATTAAATCTATATATATAATAGAATAGGTGAATGGGTGGTCAAATGTGAACTATCCAAAATACCCCTCCTCTATTTAATTTT
>JAWWMW010000076.1:0-13874 GCA_035048345.1 Echeveria elegans | reverse complement strand
AAAGCGACAGTCAATTTTAATGGCGAGGTTTTTGAAAGCCCTAATTATTGTACTACTTTGCGTCAAGCTGAGCATTCGGCTGCTGAAGTTGCGCTCAGTTCGTTGTCTAGTCGTGGACCTACGCATTCTCTTGCTGCTAGGATTTTGGTACTTAATTAAACTTGGTTCTTTAAATTGCCCATCTTTTGAATGTTTGAGATTGTTTTTAGACTTAGATTCGAGATGTTCATTTTTGAGTGATCTGAATTGGTAATTGTATGAGTGGATTTGCGAGATTAGTATTGAGTTTGGGGTACATTGGATGTGTTGCCATGTCACTTGTTTGCGTGTCTGAGTATTTGGTGTTTGAGAGTAACTTAATACTAGATTTGATTCTATGTGATCACTGTATAGTTTGATGGAATTATGTTTGGGGATATTGGATGTTCTTCTGCTTGAATTGCAGGACTTTCGAGTATTTGATGTCGAGAGTCGGTTAGGACTTCATTTAATGGTTAGCGATGCATTTTTGGATTGCCATGTTGTTTGATACATGGGATTTTTTTGCAAATGCGGGCGAATTTTAGGTATGTAGGACATGTAAGTGTAGTTGTTTGGTTTGATTACGAGCTGAAAAGTGTACGGAAACTTTGTATCTTTATTTATTGAATTTGAGTTACAACTTTGGGTCAGTATCTTTGCGAATTGGAAATTTGATTCATATTTGGAGTTAAATCTGAGGTTATGTACTGGTTAAAGGGGGTTTCTAGAGGTTGAAATGGTGACGGTTTAATTTAATCAGGATGAGACAGGGGTGTACAAGAATCTTTTACAAGAGGTTTCGCAGAGAGTGGGAGCTCCTCTTCCGGTGTATCATAGCTTTAGGTCAGGACTTGGGCATTTGCCTGTTTTTACGGGTACTGTAGAGTTAGCTGGAGTTACTTTTACCGGAGAGCCTGCTAAGAATAAGAAGCAGGCAGAAAAAAATGCAGCCATGGCCGCTTGGGCATCTTTGAAACAGTGTAAGCACCAAACTTGGTATTCCTCGTAACATAACTTCTTTATTGTATCTATATTCTATGTACCTGACTTATATTTGTTTTGTAGTGGTTGCAGTGGCTAATGAAGTTGCGAATGCATCAACGGAGCCAGAGAACCCTGACGAGCTGGAACATGTCACAGTTGCAAAAGCTTTAATTACATACCGTCAGAAAGAAAGGATTGCCGCTGCCAGTACCTTTAGAGCACCTAATCTATTTCCAGAGCATCTGTTGGTGAAGCTTGCACAATTGTCGTCTCTTCCTAGATCTCCTACTGGCACCTCCTCAAAAATCCTACCCTTGATATGCCCTAGAGCAGAAACCTCATGGTACATGCCACAATCTCCTGACGGCCAGCCGTCAGTACAGTCCCTGAACCCGATGGCACCTCGCACAATGTCTCCGCATGCTGAGAGACGCCGGGCACGGCAAATAGCAAAGTCAACTGCTAAGTCTATGACCTTAACAAATGCTGGAGTGCGTTTAAAACCATCTCAACCTGATTCGTTTGTCCGTCTTCCTTCTCAGCCTCTCATTCCGACAATGACCCGGGCTCAATCCCCAGAAAGTTGGCGATTCGCTGTAATGAATGCAGCTCCATATGTACCTTTCTCGCAGATGAGGATGCCATATCAGACCATGGCCCCATCTGTGACGATGAGAAGTGCAGTTCCTGTCTTCTCCGCCCCACCTTTGTCATCTCCTGGTATGGCTACTCATGCTGTCCGTGCTGCACATATGCGGACTCCTCCTCCAGTTGCTTTTCGTCCTGCCATGCCTTCATTTCCTTCGACGTCCGTGAGAATAGAATTTCCTCCTACAGCTAAGAAAGACGAAACTTCCTCAATTTCGAACCAAAAACATTTTCCAGCTCCCAAAATTGAAGCTGTACCGATTCAGAACAGGGAAACTCCGCAGGCAATCAAGATTAAACATCCGCCCGAAACAGAGAAAGATGCAGCAACTTCAGGCTTGAAGACTACAACGTCTGAAAATCAGCATCCAAAGGCAGAAGAAAATCCTCACACTTCTATCATAGGAAATTCTTCAACAATGCAGCGGGATGTGATCATCAGTTTACAACCAGATGAGTTTTTCCAAGGCCCCGTTTCGGCGCCCGACACAGAATCCACACCAACTTCAGCCCTGGAACAACTCCACATCAATTGAGACCCTGCACGCCTCAGCCACCATTTAAATTCTTCGGCCAGGGATCAAATCATATTTTGCTAGTACTTTCCGTGGCATTTGTCTGCCCATTCGCATTCTACATTATGTATTGAACTCAGGATCTTTAAATTTCAGCGGGCACAGTTTTACCCGAATTAAATTGCTTAACTTTATTTTTACTAATCTACTTGCCTTAGTATAGCTGCTGAAAGATTTTCATCAAAATTGGATGAAATTCCATTGAACCAGAGTCTAAAATAACAGATGAGACATATCGTCTACCTGCAATCAGTTGAGCAAATGTGATGATTAAACCCTGGCTATCTGTGAATAGTATTGCTTATCGGCTTTATCAAGGCGAGTTTGATATTCCGCCCATTCGGATTTGCAACGGTCCCTAACCTGAAAAAGGCAAAATGCAAATGACAAATGGTTATTATCGCGATGAAATGACATTAGGGAACATAAAAAGGAAACTGGGTAGAGAATTTTAAGTACCCCTTCACATGGAGCTTTTCGACTTCCCTGTTCACCCTGAAATTATGATAAGTTCAGAATCATTAAATGGCGAGGCTAAAGTTGTACAGTAGGTAATAGAGAGGTTAAGGGATTCCTCGATTGAATATACCTGGTTTCCTAGAGATGGAATTACTTGATGAACAACCCACTGTGCATCAACCACGCCTATCTTTTCATGGGAAGGCTGCAGAGATAAATCGGGTATGAATATTTGCATACGACACAAATTAGATAAATAATTGTGCCTGAACTTGGAATAGTTTCATATTATTATATATGTAACTGAGGAAGAAAAATTGTGCTGCGAGGTAGGATCTCACATGGACGCATCTCCTTAGTGCAAAGTCCAATCCCCATCCATGAACCAAATCATTCTACAAGGGCAGTTAGAACTTAGCAGAACAGAACGCGATTATGTAACACTAAACATATAACAGACCTGAATCATGTGCCAGACGCAACGCCAAGCTTTTGCGGAGAACACTGGGGTCATTATTTCAACGAACCTGAGGAAATTTCAACATTTTAATAGAAGTCATTTGTAAATTAACCAGACATGATGGCCCAACGACAATGTAAGAAATGAAAAGTATTTTTCAAACATTTCACAGTTCAGAGGGCTGAAATGGAAGGGAAAAAAACTGAGAGAGGAGAGATTACGCAGCGCAAGGGGGCAAATGAGCCTCGGCGCAGTAGCCTGATTTTTCTTCTGCATATCTATTACCCAAAAGAAACAAATGTCATTAAGGTAACAAATCAATGAAAGTGCTATAAATACCATACTTGTGAACTTCCATGCCATCTCTTTTCTTGGTCATCTCCCATGTCAGCCCGTCCCTGGGCTCAAGCCCTGGTTGGGAAATTTCCAAGCCATGTTTCTCCATTAACGCAATATATCTGATGACGAAGCAATACATAAAAACTTAAAAGTTTACTTTTAAAATTAAAAAAACGGGTTTAAATTTGCTTCGAAGGAAAAGGATATTACTTGACTGGATCAAAGTGTTCCACTCCAAGATCCTCGTCCCAGATAAAGATGTACTCATAAGCCGCTACAATGTCAGGATGCAAAAACCTTTTCGCATACCACCTGTGAAACATAATCACAGTACCAAGGTAAGAGACTGTTTCAGGCTTTACAAGTATCGAAATTCGTACATTTGTTGTTTAGCAGACGCTACAAAATTGAGGATATGCTGACTATTTAATAGAGCTCTTACCATTTTGTTTGTCTTCTGACACTGACGTGAATTGCTCGCTGTGACCACTCATATTCATTCCATTCACTGGTTCGCCCATCGTAGTGGAAAAGCACAATTTGAAAATCATCTGAAAACTGCAAAATTTAAAACATTGAGAAACTCGCATCAATGAATATTCAAATGAAGTAAAAGACTAGAACTTCATCGACTTGTATTACCTTTTTTACTGCTGCATTGATGTTTTCTTTTTGAGCAAGGCCTACTGTGAATGTGACCAAGTATTTCGGTTTTTTCCTAATATCCTGAAAAATGAATAAAAACGATGATTTGTGCTATTTATTTCATACTCTCATCACACTAGTCATTAGTACATAAAGATAAATCATGGACTAACCTCAGTAGGTTCTCCCCAGAGTCTGCGCAAAAATAAATCAGATTCTGAGATCACAATACCGGGAGGTAACGCTTCTGCTCCCAGAGGATTAGTGGCTACAAAAATCTGTACATAGTGAAAATTAACACTTACAAAGAATTATCGGAATTAAAAAAGAAATGTAAAGTAACACCTGAAAATAATGACAACTATTTGTACCTTCATGACATATGCGGATCCAGCCCTTTCAAGAGTTTCTGTTCCATTTTCTATGTTAAATTTCTGCACAGGCTCAGTATCGATCTTGTGCACGATGGCGGTGATATTCTGAGGCATTGTAAGACTTGAAGGTAGATATATCTGAAAAATTCATTTCCATTTTATTACATCGACGCGAGTAACAACTCAACTCAGAAGTGAAAAAAAAAACTATAAGGTAGAACTTAAGACTCAATGGACATTACTCGAACCTTTGCTATAGATACCAATGGGAATAAAATCCCAAACAAGAAACCAATGATCATTCCTATAATGGTTGCAACGACAATCCTGGCCGTCTCTCTGGACCTCTGAAACGATGTACTGTGATGCAAAAACACAACATAAAATTTACTTCATATCACTCAACAGCAAATCAACCGAGCGACTAATACCACCTAAAATCAAATTTGGAACAGATATTAAAATAAAACTATAGAACCTGCGATGAACCGTAGGCATGGTGGTAGCACAATCTACCAAAACGCAAAAACACATAGGTAAAGGTCCAAACTTTATACAAACCCAAACTGCAAAACAAGCATTTCACCGTCTCCAACCTCCCCCAGTCATCTGCATTGTACAAAAGTAACAAATTTATAAACCTCAATGAATTCAATAACAACAATGCACTCAAATCACACGCAGCAAATGGACTAACTGAATGACCTTGACTGAATCCCCCAAATCTTATCCATTCCAAATTTACTGATACAATTTTAAAAAAAAATTACCATGAAACATGTCCCAGACTCAAAACACACAAATTGATTCAGTTCAGACATTAAAACATCAAATACTAGGTTGTAAAAGACAACATGGGTAGACCTGGAACATGCATTGAAGTCACATTCCAGAAAAACCAGAGTGTGGATGAATCAACTTCACATCAAAAATCCGATTCATGTGACACCCAGAAAGAAAACTTGGAACACTAACCTGGTAAATAGTATCATATCATCAGCTTGAAGTGGCAAGCGTGAGAGGCCGATTATGCTGATCTTCGTCAGATCATTAGTTAACTATTATTAGTAAAGCGATTAGTAAACTGATGAAAAAAATGATCAGTTACATTGTTTGAGAGCAAAATTACATATTCACCCTCCATCATACATGACACCAACTGGGCCGGCCCAGTTGTTTACTCAAGCAGGGAAGGGCCAGTGTCCAAAAGTCATCATATCAAAATCAAATCCTCTAAACAGCTGAAAATGAGCTTTTTAGTAACCTGGAAAGCCAACACAGATACAGGTCTTAAAATAGCATGCTAGAGAAAAGGTCCTCCCATTTTTTTAAACACCAATTATTATGATTAGAATCCCAGAAACGAAAAACTATAATAAGTCAGCTTGGTTGAAATCCGATTTTCCGAATTTTAATCCATGAAAATGAAGCTTTGGAGTATTCCAAAGGGTGGAATTCCCTGTCTGAATGCTACTCTGTCTTAATCATGGTGACCTACATTACATGTCTCAAATTTACGCTGAAACTACTATGAAAAAAACGACACAATATCAAGGAGGTTTAGATGAGAACTGATAGCAAAGTCCATATTTTTTTAAACATTTGCAAGTTAGCAGATTGTTCGAGATTAGTCCAAACTCCAAAGTCAGAAGATGAGATTATTTAAAGGACAAGTTGGCTTATGGGATATCCTTTGAGTCCTTCATTTTTTTTGTTTTGATCTTGATCGGTTAATGACAGCTTTTCGTGCATTCTGTCAAGTATCTCAACGTTATAAATACCCATTGGAACCAGTACTAATTTCATTACATCGCAAACTGGTAACATTTTCATATTTTTGAGGATTCGAGTATTGAGGTAATATGGCCGGAGTTGAGGGGTCACCGGGTAGCTCCATGCATGGAGTGACAGGAAGAGAGCAGACTTTCGCATTTTCTGTGGGGTCTCCGATAGTGCCTACAGACAAAACCGCCCATTTTGATCTCCCGGTGGATTCAGAACACAAGGCTACAAAGTTCAAGCTGTTCTCATTTGCTAATCCTCATATGAGGACTTTCCATTTATCATGGATTTCCTTCTTCACTTGCTTTGTCTCAACTTTTGCAGCAGCTCCGTTGGTTCCTATCATTAGAGACAATCTTAATCTCACCAAAAGTGATATTGGGAATGCTGGTGTAGCTTCAGTCTCTGGAAGTATTTTCTCTAGACTGGCGATGGGTGCAGTATGTGATCTGTTAGGTCCACGTTTGACGTTACGGATGCGCATTTCTAATCATGCTTTCTGCCCCAACCGTGTTTTGTATGTCGTTTGTGGCGGACGCGAGTGGCTACATTGCTGTACGGTTCATGATCGGGTTTTCATTAGCCACTTTTGTGTCGTGCCAGTATTGGATGAGTACTATGTTTAATAGTAAGATCATAGGCCTTGTAAATGGAACTGCCGCCGGATGGGGTAATATGGGAGGAGGTGCAACTCAGCTAATAATGCCTTTAGTCTTTGAAATCATTAAAATGTGTGGCGCTACGCCTTTTACTGCATGGAGAATTGCTTTCTTCGTCCCTGGATTTATGCATATTATTATGGGAATTTTCGTACTTACCCTCGGCCAGGACTTGCCTGATGGGAACCTTGGTGCCCTGCAGAAGGAGGGCACTGTTGCCAAAGACAAGTTCACCAAGGTACCGAATTCGACTCTTTTACTCCATCCTATAAGAGAAGATATAACCTCAAAAATAATTGTAGTTCTGATCATATTTAGTACTTTTTGGTGCAGGTTTTGTGGTATGCCGTCACGAATTACAGGACTTGGATATTTGTTCTTCTCTATGGATACTCTATGGGCGTCGAGCTCTCCACTGATAATGTCGTCGCTGAGTACTTTTTCGACAGGTGAGGTCTTATGCTAAAATTACTTCAATGAAAAGAAAAGAAAAAAATCGAGCAAATATTTTTTTTTCGGTGGCAAATTTTGTTGATGTAATAATGTCTTGTTTTTTGGGTTGCATAGATTTGATTTGAAGCTCCACACAGCGGGAACAATCGCAGCGTGTTTTGGTATGGCAAATTTACTAGCCAGGCCATTCGGAGGATGGGCTTCGGACAAGGCAGCAGTATATTTTGGAATGAGAGGAAGACTTTGGGTACTTTGGATCCTACAAACTCTAGGAGGAGTTTTCTGCATTTGGCTTGGACTAGCTGACACGCTCCCTATCGCCATTCTAGCCATGATCCTCTTCTCTATCGGCGCACAAGCAGCTTGTGGCGCCACATTTGGTGTCATTCCCTTCATTTCTCGACGCTCACTTGGAATAATCTCAGGTATGACGGGTGCAGGTGGTAACTTCGGGTCTGGCCTAACTCAGCTCATTTTCTTCTCAACCACAAAATACTCAACCTCCACCGGACTTTCCCTTATGGGTATTATGATCTGCGCTTGCACACTTCCGGTGACACTAGTCTATTTCCCACAATGGGGTGGTATGTTCTGTCCGCCTTCTAAAGATATTGTTAAAAGTACTGAAGTGGACTATTACAGCAAGGAATGGACCAAGGAAGAACAAAGTCAGGGTCTGCACGCAGGCAGCGTTAAATTTGCTGAAAACTGTGTGTCTGAACGTGGCCGTCGTGTTGCATCAGCTGCAACTCCTCCAACCAACAGTCCCAACCATGCCTGATATTACTAAATGTTATCCTACATTCTGAACTCATTTTAATTTGAGCTGAAATAAAATCAGACATTCCCTCCGGCGAGTATTCCGCGTCTGAAGCAAATACAAGAATGGGAAATGTTAAAATACCTACTGTAGTATTTCTAAACCGCACGGTTACATTTCTGTTATTTTTTCCATATTTCAAAACTGTCAAAAAGCGCCTAGTATCAACTATCAATTCCAATAACCACGGCCAACAAAATATGAATATTAATTACTACTGAATCATACATGCGACTATTAGTTTTCTTATGGATAACTTTTTATAAGTCTCGAAAATTTCCTAGAGTACCTTGTTGATAAGCACTTGATTGATTGTCATTGTCCCACATTGCTTAGATTGAAAGAGAATGTCTAGTATATAATAGCTCCTACTATAAAATCAAAGCTTATGAGTTGAATGAGGGTGAGAACTGAAATATTAAATTTTGTTTAAACCATCAGGAGATGGATTTGGATCTCCGGAACTTGCGTAGATATCTCATACATTATTGAAAATTCTTTTTTTTTTTCCTTCTTAAGTCAACTGCATCGAATAAAAATTTCTTTCTGCCCCGGCATAATTATAAAATAACTCATCCTTCTCGACAAATTTTAGTTTTCAAAGACCTAGAATCTTAGAATGTGAGAATCGAGATGAGACTGCAAGGACTTTAGACCTTATTGAAACTTCGACATATCAAGTGGCCGCATTTTATTTCAAACCAAAAGCATGCTTTTAAGATCAGTTCAGCAGAATCCCTTTTCTACTGGTACTAAGCAGATTATTTAGTTTTAGACAGAGTTCGGTCCATGTTTGCATTTTCATTGATGGGATGAAATCCGTGGAGCTGTAATTGAATTGGAAATAAAACTTGACGACTAACGAGACACATAACTTGATTTTTGAAATACTGTAACATACTTGGTGTAAACTGCACAACATTTTGTTGCTAGAGGAGAAACCCGCACTACGAAGACGTCGAGAAAAAGAGATATCAAGAAACTAGTTTTAGATCCCGTTTGGTTGCGGAGAAAAAGTGAGGAAAAGGAAAATTTAAATAAAAATTTTGAGTGAAAATGAAATGTGTGTTTGGTTGTATCGGAAAAAATGAAAAAAATAGGTAAAATGAGATTGAATTTTCCTTACAACTTTCTTAAGAGAAAATCTTTTTTTTTTGATTTTTTTTCTTCACTTTTTTCTCACAATCAAACTGCAGCTCAACTTATGTGCTGAACCAGAGATAGTGCAACGTACTTTCTGGCTATCTTGGACTTGATAAATTGTGGAAATGAGGGGAGATCACTCGTCATTTCTCTAGCTTAAGAGGTTGTGTTATCATAATTCAATACTTAATATTGTAAATCTAGAAACTAACTAATCCCTTTTGTTTAAATTAATACATTAGGGGGGGTTCTTCAGGTTAACGGAAACTAAAAGGAGTCGAATTAAAAAGATGCGCAAACAATCTAAGCACGGGTCAAAAGATCCGAACAATTTGAAATGGTTAATTTGTTGACCAAAAAGTCCTTCGTATACCAACTGTTTCACTCTCTCCAACTTGGACTAACAATTAACTGACGTGGCGGACAATGATTGGACACGACACGTATAAGTCGTTCTCTTGAAGCGCGTGACGTCGCGCAAATCAAACTCCGAACGGTTCTTCCCCGCGCGGGAACGATTTCGACCCGCCGATCGCGAAATCGAAGTGTGTAGCGGTGACGTGGCCATGGCAGCGACCGCTGTGTCGTTGATGAACGGCGAGAGGGTTGTGGTTGTATTGTTCTTGAGTCGGATCCTGTTGTGTTCGGATTCGTCGATTTTGTATGAGTCGTTGACGCTCGTGATGCTCGCGTTGTGCGCCTTGGTAGTGGAGATCCGCTCCGAGTCGCCTGGTTGCATGTCGTCGTTGAAAACTAGGTATCCAGGTTAAGCGGTTGTTGGAATTGAAAATTTGGAAATTTAGGGCTTTTTTTGTTTTCTTAATAGGGCTTTTAAAAGTAAAGGTTAGAATTTTGCTGTTTTCAGTTGGTTTCATTTCAGCTGTTTTTGTTTTCAGGCCAGGCGCGTCTAGCGGAGTTTTGTTAGGTGCAATTACTCTACCAGCTGTTATGTTGTCCAAGATGATCCAGCAATCAAGAGGCTACTCATTGCGAGAGATTGAACTCCAAGGTGCTTATTGCCGTTTTCTTTTTCTGTATGATGTGCATGTGAAATGTCACTTCATTACATGCTCAATGTGATCTTGATTGTTCTCTGATTTAAATGTCATTGGTTTTGTCAATTAGGAAAAAGGTAATTTGGTCACTATCTTGATTCTGTGTTTCAACTTGATCAAAATTTTCCTGTGCAGAGTTGGAATATTTGAAGTTGCAGTATTGGGGCACGGCTGCTTGCTGCCTCAGTGTTCTTATTTTTGTTTCGTCCGTATCGAAGGATTCTTCCCCGAGCCGAAAACCTTTGGAACATAATTATTGGGATGTTAAGTTTTGCCGTATTTGCTTAGTCTTGTTTGCAGTACTGAGTTCTGCGTCTCTAATTGGAGCACACCAATGGGGTATGCTTTAAAGTTTTATTTAATGTCTTATGTGATGTTCCAAAGTGTAAACAAATAAAAGATGATAAGTAGGAGGGCTGAATGTTAGGCTTACTAGTGTCAATGGAGCTCTTCTATGTGATCTCCCAAGGACTTGCGGCTGTGTACATGATTCAGCACATTATAAATACATTCCCCTCATGCGCTTCCATTGGTATGAAATTTTGTTTCTTTTGTTTTTTGAATTTTGAGTTCTTTACGGGTAAATTTTGTTTCCATTTGTCGTTTGATTTACTTGGTTTTGAAATCGGTTAGCCTTTGATTCTCCTAGGGTGATATTAGTGGTCCATTAAAGCTAGACATCATTTCTTCTCTTTAATTATTTATTTCTGCCTTAGGAGAAGCACTTCTGCTGACTTCCGGTTTAGTTCAATGCTTCGGTGATATGGTTGCAAGTACAGTTGTAGAGGTCAGTTTTATTTATCTGCATAACTTTCTAACCTGTATCCTTTTCTCGTAGCTCACAGTAATTTTAGCAAACACCTTTATTTGTTCGCCAAGATTTGCAGACAAGCGATATCACCGAAACAGTTTGGAATCAATAAAAGTGAAATACAAACTATCATTCAGGTATATATGCATGGCACTTTGAAATTCTTTTATTAAAAATGTCTAACATTTGAGTTTTGAGGTTGTATTTCTTTGTTGGGCCCTTTCCATACCGATTCTGGTTTCCGACTACGCAATGTGCAGGGGACATTATTTGGGCTACTTCTTTTTCCGGCCATGTTTAA
Organism: Echeveria elegans; assembly: GCA_035048345.1. Taxonomy (NCBI): domain Eukaryota; kingdom Viridiplantae; phylum Streptophyta; class Magnoliopsida; order Saxifragales; family Crassulaceae; genus Echeveria; species Echeveria elegans. Next base: position 2,345 of record JAWWMW010000076.1, on the reverse strand, counting down.
GTTCATCCTCCAAATATGGGGACGTGTGTCAAGCTCAAGCAATTTGGATATAAGGAATTATGAGAGATGGAAAACTCTCATCTTCTATACCTTGCTATCATTTATTGTGATTGCTATTATGCCCATGTGGATGCTGTTTGTAAAAGACTTCAGCCTTCATCCAATACTTTGGTAAAGCATCCTCTAGTGTAGTTATTTAATGTTTTTCGTACAACTTTCAAGCATCCTCTAGTGTAGTTATTTACAATTGCAGGTTTATAATCCACCTATTAATATATACAAATATACCATTCCATCTGTTCCCTTATTTACCGCTTACTTGTGGATCATTACAAAATCTGGGTTATATTGGCTATTCTATCTGCTACAAATGCTGATATTAACATCAGAAGGCTTTTGTAGGATTGTTGGCTTTGTATTCTCAGAACCATTGAAGAGGCTTTCGTTATGCATATATTGGGTGAGCCTCATATGTGTAGCAGTTCTCCGGTTTTACAGTATATCGAAACACAGCAAGGTTGAAAGGATTCTTCTTCGGAAGTATTACCATCTAATGGCTGTTTGCATGTTTGTACCCGCTGTCATCTATCAGGTAATATATGTAAATAACATATTCAATCTCCTCTCTATGGCTTGCGCATTGCCTCTTAAATAAAATTTGATCTTGCTTCAGCCGATGTTTTTGGACCTTGCATTTGGGGCAGCTTTGGCAGTGTTCTTGGTTTTGGAAATTATTCGAGTAAGTGACCTTGTCTCAATCTAGAATTGCATGAGCAGGAATTATTTTTTCTTCATATTGAGTGGGTCTGTTAATAACCAAGCAAGTGTATTTAATTGGATAGATATGGAGAATATGGCCGTTGGGGCAACTTGTGCATCAGTTTATGACAGCCTTTACTGATCACCGTGACTCTGATATTTTAATTGTCAGGTTAGTGCCTAATTTCTCCATATGATATTCATTTTGGATCGGAAGTCTTGATTATGCTGTCGCTGATCTGTTCTTTGGATTGTTCATGTTAGTCATTTCTCTCTTTTATTGGGATGTGCTCTACCTATATGGATGTCCTCTGGGTACAACGACCGACCACTTGCCCCTTTTGCTGGCATTTTAAGTCTTGGAATTGGAGACACAATGGTAAATGATCTTGAAATTTACTAGTAATTACTTGAATTTTTTGCTTACCTGACCCTTACGGCTAAAACCGCAAAATCTATTTTTATGCGATGGAGTTTTTTTGAAGTGGAGTTGTAATACTGAGACAGGGATATAAATCCCTGGTTAGGATGCATTGAAATAGAATATTCTAAACTTTACCAACTTCTCTTCTTATTTTCTAAACTGCAAGGTCATTGGCTGTACTGGATAACACCATTGTGTTGGAAGATGTGGACATGTTATTTCCATATTCCAGACCATTATAAACATCATAAAGCTTGAAACTGTTGTAATTGTTCCGAGTGGTGTGAGCTAACCATGTTTAGAGAAAAAGCATTTTGTGACTTATTCTCATTAGGTTAAGCGTTGCTTTCAAACCAAAGAAAAAATTTCTTCTTTGTGTTGGTAAAGAGTTCTATTTACACCAACTTTCATTCTCACTGGAAATTTTCACTTTAGGCATCAATGGTGGGCCACAAGTATGGGGTCCTCAGATGGAGCAAAACCGGCAGTAAGTACAATATACCGTAGTATTATTTTCTTAAGTGACTAGTGAATTGACATGTAAATTATTACTATGATATCAGAGAAAACAATTGAAGGTACAGCAGCTGGTATAACGTCCATGCTAGCAGCGTGTTTGACTCTACTCCCCCTTCTTGCATCAACTGGACACCTAGTTACCGAGGTTTCTTGCTTTCCCTAACGTTTATTCATCAGTAAAACATCTATTTGGCATCATGATTGTTAAATCAGCAAATGATTTACGCGTTAAACCTCAATGTGACCCAAGACACTAAAAATGTTAAAGAAAAAACATATGATTGGGTCACCATATCTGATCCACAACTATCATATTTTTTTGCAGAACTGGTTTCCTCTTCTGTTGTCTGTGACAGTAAGTGGATTACTGGAAGCCTACACCGCCCAACTTGACAACTTATTCATACCTTTGGTATTCTACAGCCTCCTTTGCTTATAAAGGAGAAGTTGGCCTAGAAAATGAGCTAGTTAAAAGAGTTCCATAGTACAGACATTCTTCCGTAGATAGTTAACTAACAGAAAAATCAACGCATAATTATTTTTGTACACCAGGCCCAAATTTTGGTTGGACATATATGTAAGAGTAAATAGATTTATGGGCGAACTCAGGAAAATTTACGTGTAAAGTTGTTATTGTTATTTC
>JAWWMW010000075.1:0-18997 GCA_035048345.1 Echeveria elegans | reverse complement strand
CGTCAACTTCCTCACCATTTTCCAACCGTTCCATTAATTCTCGATCGTACTCATCAATGATTGAATCTGAGTCATGTCCATCCATCTAAATAAAAAAATACAAATCAAGTCCAATTCAAAAATCGAAACGAATATTACGGATCAACTCACAAATTACACCCAATTCAACACAATTGAAACACAATCACGGATCAGCTTCAAAATCAACTAAATTAAACCAATGGAACACAATCACGGATCACTAATAATCGGACCGATTTGCACACCAAATTTAACGAAATCTATACCAAAACGTCATAAACTCATTAGGGGTCGTAATTACCTTCGAATCGGGGACAAACGGGCTGAAACACAGTGGGATCCGACGGCGGGGAAGAGAAGAAAGAAAGGAAGAAGGGAAGAAGAGAAAAAGAAGAGAGGTGGCCTGATTTTTGTCCCGATATGACCCGTAGTTAGCAACTACGGGTTGATTAGTAAACCATACCCGATAACTGCGGCTTGTTAATAAACCTTAACCGCACACGCTTACACGTGTTCAACCCGTTGTGCATAAGTACGGTTTGATTAAAAACCGTAGTTGCTAACTACGGGTCAATAAGAAACCGTAGTTAGTAGCTACGGGTCTATAAAAAATAGGGCAAAACTGAAACTGAAACTCGTTTACCCTTAAAACTGAAACTCAAACTCACAAACCGGGCAAAATTAATCTTTTTTCCCTTTTTCAAAACAAAGTCAGAAAATTTAATAAATTTCAAAAAGAAAGAAAAAAAAACCAGAGAGTGTGTGGAAAATAAGGAAAAAAATCAATTAAAAAATAATAATTGGGAACCGCATACCTTGTGGCGTGGCAGAGAAGAGAAGACAGACAAACTCCCCTTCTCCCGACGAATCGCGCCATCCTCGTCTTCTTCTTCTTCTTCTTTTCCACCTCCTCCGACCGCTACTCCCCCTTCTCTCTCTCTCTCTTTCGCTCTCCCTCCGCAAATCCAATTTGATTCGTGTGCATTTAAAACTCATACGTACTCTCCCCCGCTCTCGTAAACGATGCGATCTCTCCTCCTGGGGGCGTCTTCGTCAAATGCTTCTAATCCGGTCCAGGAGGAGGGCACTGCTATTTCATGGCCTTTAAACTGCAGATGAATTGGCAAACCACTCTACTCAATCACAACCGATACACTGGTCCTCCTCTAGGGTTCCGAAATCAAGGCAACACCTGTTTTCTTAATAGTGTGCTTCAGTGCCTTACTTACACTCCTCCGCTTGCCAATTTCTGCCTCAATCGTCTTCATTCCGATAACTGTTTGTTCTTTATCCCTATCTCTCGGTCCTTTGTACACACCCCACCCCACTCCACTTTTTTTTTAAAAAAATTTATTTTTATTTTCTTGATATGATGTGTTTATTTACTAATCAGGTGATATAGCGTTGGAGGGAATCAAGAAGCACGACTGCCCCTTCTGCATAATCGAGAGGCGAATTGTTCGCTCTTTGAGCACTGAGTTAACCCTAGATACCCCTGCAAAAATCAATAGTTGTCTGCGACTATTTGCCGACCATTTTAGACAAGGAAGGCAGGAGGATGCCCATGAGTTCCTCCGGTATGTCATTGACACCTGTCATAATACCTGTCTCCGCTTAAAGAAGTTGTCGCGTAAAGCTGGTGACGACAACACTGTGGTTAAAGAAATCTTTGGCGGTGCATTGCAGAGTCAAGTAAAATGCTTGGCTTGTGGAAATGAGTCTAATAAGGTTGATGAGATCATGGATATAAGTTTAGATGTGGTTCGTAGTAGTTCTGTTAAGGATGCATTGCATAAGTTCTTTCAGCCTGAGGTTCTGGATGGCAATAACAAATACAAATGCGACAAGTAAGTTACTAAATTTAATATTTTTATACAGTTTTTCTATTTTGGTATGATACTAAGCTGAATTGATGGATGTGTTATTGTGTAGTTGTAAGAAGCTAGTAACAGCGAGGAAGCAAATGTCTATTCTTCAGGCCCCTAATGTTCTTGTGATACAGCTCAAGGTGATTTGCATTTTAATAGCTTCTCTTTATTTGTTCTGATTCCTCATTGCTTGTGATCTCATTGCTAAATCTGGATGTTGTTTGCAGAGATTTGAAGGCGTATTTGGCTGTAAAATTGATAAGGATATTGCATTTGAAGAAGTTTTGGTCCTTTCTACCTTCATTTCCAAAGCAACTAAGGTGTGACTTCTTTTTTTGTACACCTCGTTTATGTTAGTTATCTTCCAGATATATGTCGGCCTAGCCGTTCAAATTCTTGGGTATATATTGCTACCATCAAAGAAGATCGTTACGTGCTTGCACTATATCGGTGGAGTGGAGATCGTTTTACGTTATTAGTGCCGAGTGTACATATGTGACACTTACTGTCCTTTTCTGGGAATTTACGTAAAGGGCTTTGTGTTACTTTCCATTTTCTCCCTCGATGCGTCAAATAGTCAAATCCCATTTAATATGCGGTGTACTCATTTGAGGTATTGCTTATCTTACATGTTCATGTCTGCAATAAATCATCTGACTCCGATCAACCAAAAAGTCCCGAATTGAATTTCATTGGCCAGTTTTAGAAATACGTATGTTTCGCTTTTCTCTGATTTTACGAGAGGATTCTCTTAAGATTTACTCTGATCAGCTATGCAGCCTGCTAGGTGTGAAGGTAGGACATAAAGTAGAATTTCGATCCATATCTAATGATGATGACGGAACACAAAATACGGTGGTAATGGACAATGAGGAGAAAAATAGGATGTCCATATGAAAAGCATTTGTAGCGCTGTGTGGGCATGAACCCCAACCACTACAATTATTTATTAGAGTTAACAAAAAAAAAAATATTTAACTTGTAATTTCTGAAAAGAAGTGGGATAACTTTGAGGGCTGTTGGCAGGAACCTCTGTCATCTTATTATCTAAACATTATACACCTACAACAATATGAGTTGCTCTCTATTTTCCAAGTGGTAATAAGGGATTATTTGTTCGGTAACTTTCATTTTAGAGTTTATATAATTTTGTTCGACTTGTTCGTTCACATAAGAAAGCCAGACTTTTATTTCTTCTGCTGTATCATTTTTTCTTTCGTTGTAAAGGAATGAGGGAATAGACTTTGTTTGAAGTTTCTAAATCGATTCAACTATTTTCTCATAGATTAACATCAATACCGAAGACAATGTGTTTTTTAGGATATGCTTGTGTTTGCATTCAAGATTAGTCATACCATAGGTAGCATGTCACCTCTTGCTCATCAGGAACTAGCCTAGTGGTTTTGGAGGATGTATTATAAACCACACATCACGAGTTTGAATTCTGATGGGTGCTAAAGCAGTGGGGCTTTATCGGGGTGGGGTTTAAAAAAGAAAAGAAAAAGGTAGCACGCCACCAATCAGGTGTTAGTGCGCTTGTTATGTCTCTAACTGTTAATTTCATTTCAAGATTATTCATATGAATTTAGCAATTTTCGATCATGCACACACATTTGATTTGCTTACGTACTTCCCTGAATGACTTCTAGGGACAGAGTCTGTGGCCTGATTGCATTTTCATATTTGTTGGGTTGCGTATTTTTATATAACATTGATGTGCCAGAACCTGACTTATATTCAATATAGGATCTACACCCAGATTATAAGCTTTTTGCGACCATTGTGCATTCCGGATACTCGCCAGATTCTGGACATTATTATGCATATGTCAAGGTTCGCTTACGATTTTGGCCGTGTAACTAATTATTTCATCTATGTGCAGTTATCAAACTTTTTTCGTCACTTTTTTTAATTCATCGTTGTCTGTTCATAGGACCCGACTGGGCGGTGGTACTGCTGTAATGATTCTTTTGTTACACAGTCTTCTCTACCAGAGGTTTTATCTGAGAAAGTTTATATTCTTTTCTTTTCTCGTACGAATCAAAGGCCATCACCTAAACGCACAGAGTTTTCGTCCAATGGGATTAAGATTTCCGCTTCCAATGGGACAAAGTCTTGCAATTCCAATGTGGCGAAGCCTTTCAATTCCAACGGGACGAAGTCTTTCAATTCCAATGGGGCCATGCCTTTCATCTCTAATGGTAACGGCAATTGTAATGGTAATGGTCATGGTAATGGGTTAATTAACAACCAGAAGACGGCCAACTCAGAAAAAGAGGAGCATAAAAAGCTTGGTGTTCAAGATTCTTTGGTGAAGAGTAGTTCAACTCTCGTAAAGGTAGATAGAGTGCAAATGAAGTTTAATCTAGGAACATCAGGTTCAAAAAGGGTGTCAGCTACCAGTGAGTTGAAATCAAATTTGTTGAAAGATCAAGGTACAATAACGAACGAGGAGACGAGGCACACAAATCACATGGAGTGTCATGAGAGCAAAAAGGCATTGTTACGATCTCCGACTCATGATGTCAACAATAGTGCTTCTACACAGAGATGCGTCTCTTTTAGTGATGATAAGAAGACTTCAATGACCAGTTTACCTTCACACCCTGGAATGAATAGTGAAGTGATAGTTGCTAAAAAGTCTGAATCTAATGGCGCGGAAAACTGTGTCAGCAATGATCCTGCCCATTCAAGATCAAAGAGGAAATATAATAATGAGAGTATTATGTTATTGAAATCGCTTGATTCTTGCGGTAAACTCCAGGAGTTCCAGCACGAGTATGTTCTCATCACTCTCATTGCTCCTGAACCTCATTGTACAGTTTGCTTTGATAGAATATTTGTTGAAGAGTAGTGGCCAGTGGGACCTTAAGGTCATTGATTTGTTTTACTGAATAATTCGAGTATGCATGTCTGGTTAACTAATTAACAAAATGTTGGTCTGAGATAAAAAAAAATGCTGCTCAAATGATTCCTTCCATTGTATAATTAATATTTTTAAATCTGCTTTGGTATCCTTTTGCTACAAGAGTTGATGAAAGTCGTTCATGTAGTGGTTTTTATGTATATGATGGGGTTTATGAATTATGACTGAGAATAGTATAGCCACGTGTCTAACATCGCTACCTTTTTGTTGTTGATATATTAACCCCTAGTTAGGCTAAACTTGACTAACATCAATGTTTTCATTAGTTATACTGATTTGAATACCTTTCAGCTACCATTTGTATTTACATGGGCTTCATTGATCCCCTGTCATCCAGATGATACGCATTATGTATTAATTCTGTTATGTTACCAAGGTCAGGGTTCGTGCAATGAGCAAACAGAATTGGTTTTAACTATTTTGTATAATCCATTGTTTGACTGGGACTTGCCAGTTTATGATAGGTCTGGATGCAAATATTTTATGTAATGAGTTATTCCTGAAATAATTGAAAGAGGTGCGGTAGTTATATATCGGACCACAAATTCACTTATATAATTATATTAATTGAACAACTGACAGAAGTACTTTCTGTTTTGTGTTTCTTTATACCTCTATGTGTTGAATTTTCAGGATGTATGTTTACAATAGCTGTTGAAATTTTCCTTGTTTGTCTATCTTTCAGGCTTCAAATGGAAGCTTCCTCAAATTTGCGATCTTGTGGCTGGTCCGATGAAGTGTACAGATTTATGCATGCTAGGAAAAAGTTGCATGTGAGCGGAGAAGTTAGTCAACTAGGCGGACCTGAACTGAAGTAAGATTCACACATCTATATTACATTCGGTGTGGCTTGTTATGTAAATTGGTTTAGTTTCGCCATGATATTTATTTTCTGAATTCTCAAAACAGAGTTATATCATCTATTAAATTTATGGGAATGGAAATCACTATTCACCAATTGGATTTTTTTCTCAAGTAATGAATTGAACTGTACTGTTTAATAAGATCTGGATTCCGTAATTTACAAATCAACCGAATATATTTTCCCTTGTATATTATTGTTAGATATTCTCCATATGTTTTTGTGTAAAGCAAAACTCTTTTTGTGAGCTGTTCATTTTGTGATAAATATTTTACTGCTCTCAAGTGTGGCTTGTGATCTTAGTTTAAAAAAGCGCGCTAGGCGCGCCCCGAGCAGAGACTCAAACGTTGGGGCATCGGAGAGCTGAGGCGCGCCTCATTCCGAAAAGCCCTCGCCTCCATCGATTTTCCCGTGCGCCTTTCAATTTTTATGCGCCTCGGGCGCGCATAACATGTTTTTATGAATCTTAATATATTGACAATTTGAAAATTGAGGTTTGTGAATTGTAATTTTGATTTTGGGAAGTAAAAGGGTTTAGCTTTCGGAGCAATGTTTTGATTTTGCTGGATGGCTTCAAGAAGGTACTGTAATTCACTTAGAGTATATGTATGCGCCTTCACTACGAAAGGCGCGCCTTTTTTTGCGCCTCGCGCCTAGGCTCGAGGGACCTCTTTGCGCCTCGCGCCTTTTAAAACCAAGCTTGTGATGCCAATGATTTTATTTGCATGGTCTTGTAAAGCTAGTTATTCACAGTCTTATTGCGCGGACAATGCAGGAAGAAGTTGATTGACGAGGCAATACCAAAATTCTTAGCTCAAGTTCCAGAGTCATTGAAGGGGAAACTTGTTGAGATGCTGAAATCCTTCAGCCAAATTAAAACTGCTGCATATCCATGAGGCATGTCAGGTAAGTCTTCATGAAACCACACTTGTCCTTATCACCTCGAGTTTCAGAGGTCGTGTAAATTTACCAAAAAAGCACTTTTAAAAATGGTTTAGGCAGTCTGCAAGCACGTGCTTGGGAAGTTTTGTACGGATGACTTAGTTTTACTGGGAAGGGAGTGCAGACTGGAGCAACATTCCACACATTGTGTTCGCAACTGGAAATACTGCTTTGTTGTAGACATGTCTGATTTTCGCTCAAAATATGTTACTATCACTGAGGCTGTTAAGGATAGTAATGGCAGAGAGAAATGTTTTGTAAATTTAGGGAAGCCAAATTGATAACCATTTGTTTCACTTTGTATTTTGTTTTCCTATTTTTGCTAACTTATTTGAGTTATTTCCTGCCTGTGGCAACGGAGGTTGAAATGTAATCATGACAGTATACTGGCTGAATAAATTTGTAGGGTGACCTCATCGACTGCTGCTTCTTTTTTGAATGTTCTACTCACTGTTGATGCAGCATTTTAAAGAGTAATCTAAGCAAATGCGGCACTAAAATGAAAGTGTTACCACTACAAAAAGCAAAATAGTATATCATCAAAACCCTGTCAGTTCTGGCTCTCTAGACACTGACTGGATCACATGGAATTTTCCGGCAAACTTATATACTCACCTTCTTTTTTGTACTCATCCATTTCCAGCGTTCTCGCTTTTTTGACATCAACCTCGCAGAGTCGTCGGCATGCATTTTGAAGTAAACTAGGGTCATTGATAAACAACCATGAACTAAATTACATCACACGGACATCGTGAATTATTAAAGTTCACAAAAAAATCAAAACACCGGACAAAACAGCACAGCTCGACCTCAGAAGTGTAAAAAGTTCCAACTTCCTCTTGATTTTCCGAGCTTGTTTGGTAGTAAGGTAGTTCTAATTTCTAACACCACATGCACAACTTACAACTTCTACCTAATGAAGTTACGTGCGAAGCAACATGTTGTCAAAGTAATCATGAATCTAATGGAGTTTCTGATGTCGGGGAGGATGGACATGAAGGTATACCTGCGTGTCTAACATCAATCAGCATTGCAATAACCTCTCTCATTGTTGGCCTGTTTATGGGAGATGCACTAGTACAAAAGAGTGCAATCTTAAGAAGCAGAGACATTTCTTCTGCTGTCTTCCTCAAACTCGTATCTAACTTATCGTCAAATATCGCACTCATTGGCTGTTTGTCATTGATGGATTTTCTGACCCAGTTCACAAGGTCGCCTCCTTGGTCCAAGGGTAGTACTGGGCGCTTCCCTGTAACAAGTTCTAGTAAAACAACACCGAAACTGTAGATGTCGCACTTTTCTGTCACTTTCATCGTGTACGCATATTCTGCGGTGCAAAGAAATAAGTGAGAAAAAGAAAGACTGAGCTGAAAGGTTCGCAAATAACAGTAAAAGCTATCTCCAACTTCGGAAAGTTAATTACAAAAAACACAAGGAATCTAACCTGGGGCAATATAGCCATATGATCCGGCAACAGCAGACATGGACTTCGAATTCGGAAAATCAATCAACTTAGCCAGTCCAAAATCTCCGACATGTGCCTGAAGATTTTCATCAAGCAGAATATTGTTTGACTTTATATCTCGATGAATGATTTTAGGCTTGCAGTCATGGTGTAGATAACTTAATCCCTGTGCTGCGCCAAGAGCAATGTTGAATCGAGTGTCCCATCCCAACAAACACATATTTTCATCACCATGGAGCTTTTTTCCTAAACTTCCATTAGGCATGTATTCATACAGAAGAAGATTTGCATCCTGATGGTGACAGAAGCCAAAAAGCTTCACTATATTGCGATGACCAATCTTACCTAGGGTACGTATCTCAGCTCGAAAGCTATCTTCTATATTAGAACATTCGCCGTCAGATTTTAGTTTTTTAACAGCTATGACATTGCCGTTGTCCATGGCAGCCTTATATACAACCCCACAAGCTCCACTTCCTATTATTGAACTCTCTGAAAAATGCTTGGTCGATTCTAATATGTCTTGATATGAAAAAGATTTCCGTGGAGTATAATAATTATCGGGCAGATCAGGCTTTGCAGGATCATCAATAGTATCAAATGAAGGCATGCGTGCATGTCGCCGCATTGTCCAGCAGATACCCAAAATGAAAAAAAAGGAAACTGCTCCAACAAGTATAAATATGAAAGTCACTAATTTCTCTTTGGATGTACCATGCTTCATCCAGCTTGCTTTGCGCTCTGATGGTTGCGTGTTAATAATTTGATGGCATTGATCTGAACCCCCCTGTCTGCATAAGTCATTATTTCCAACAAAATTGCTGAAATCCATTCTTCGAAAAGTCTGGGAATCAGGGATTGTTCCTGTTAACATATTGTGTGACAAGTTGCACACCATAAGGCTCAAAAGCTCACCAAACGAAGAGGGTATTTCACCAGAAAGTTTGTTGTTGTTCAGGTATATTGTTTCTAACATCTGCAGGCTTCCCAGCTTGTCTGGAATCTTGCCAGATAGATCATTAAAACTGAGGTTCAAGGAAATTTGTAACGAGCCAAGTTGCCCCAGCTCATGGGGAATACTTCCGGACAAAATGTTACCACCAATCTGAAGCTCTGTAAGTCTAGTAAGTTCCCCAAATGCGCTTGGTATAGACCCAACCAATCGATTATCTGACAGCTTCAAAAGTTCCAGGTTCACAAGATTACCAAGACTACGAGGAATATGACCTGTGAGACGGTTTCTGCTAAAATCAAGTCTTTGGAGCTTTGTGCAGTTCCCAAGCTCACTTGGCATATTCCCCGACAACTGATTTGATGATATGTTGAACGTGACAAGATTGACTAATAGTCCAATCTCAGGAGGGATATGACCTACAATATAATTGTCTGACAAGCGAAGTCTCTCTAAATTTACTAGCTTGCTGATATCTGGAGGTAAGGGTCCTGAAAAGAGATTCTGATGCAACTCCAGACCATAAATATTTGGGAAGTCAAAAATTTCAACTGGCAACGTCCCTGACAGTTGATTGTTGCCCAGCATTATCTGCATGAGGGACTGGCACGTCTTCAGACCACGAGGAATTGTCCCAGAGAGTTTATTGGACCCAAGGCTTAGAAAAATCAACTTCTGGGATCTACAAAGATGCGGGGGTATGCTTCCGACGAGTTTATTTTGAGACATGTCAAGGATAGAAATATTACTGCTGTATCCGATGAAGGAAGGAATACGGCCTTCAAGATGGTTATCAAATAGCTGTATCTCTTCAAGAAAACGAAGATACTGAATCTCGAAAGGGATAGTACCACTTAGGTTGTTAATCGAAAGATCAAGATTTTGCAGTTCCTTCAACTGTCCAAGTTCCTTAGGAATACCCCCCTGAAGAAGGTTTTCAAAAAAATGAAGCAAACGGAGACCAGAAAGTCGACCCAACTCTTTCGGGATGGACCCACTGAGCTTATTCTCAGAAAGATCAATCTCAACTAGACTTGAACAATTTCCGAGCTCCCAAGGTATTGTTCCATTAAGTTCATTCTTATATAAGTATAACTTCTTCAGTTGGTACAACTTTCCTAGTTCCACAGGAAGGCTTCCAGTAAAACCATTCTGATGCAAAGCGAGCACTTTAAGACTGCTCAAGTTGCCGATCTCAGGAGGTATCGCACCAGACAAATGGTTCTGCCAAAGAATCAAACTGCTGAGATTCCGAAGTTCCTGGAGCTCCCGAGGTATATAACCTTGTAACATATTTTGTGATAAACCAAGTACCTCCAAGCTCTCGCACTGACTGATCTCCACAGGAATGGCGCCTGACAAATAATTCATCCCTGCTCGTATAACCTTGAGCTTTTTTAAATCGCCAATTGATTCAGGAACTAATCCCGTAAGATTATTGCTGTAAATGAAAAGCTCCTCGAGCAACACCAAATTCCTAATTTGGGAAGGGATATCACCATAAAAGTAATTCTCACACAAGTAAAGTTTCTTTAACGCACGGAGGCTGCAAATATTATCTCTAGAAATGATCCCATGGAACCTATTAGCAGAGAGGTCGAGAACTTGTAGATTACGACAGAGCGACAAGGCATGAGGCAACGGACCATAGATAAAGTTGTTGGAGAGGTTCAATGAGGTCAAGTAAGGAAGGTTGCATATGCTGGAAGATAAAGTACCAGACAAATTAAGGGCAGTGAATTGCACAGACGTTACATTGCCAGAAGAAAAAGGTTTGGTGCTGCTGCTGCTGCTGCAGTGTATGCCAGTCCAGTTACAGGGAGTGGCATCGGACGGATTCCAATTGCGTAAATAATTGTGAGGATCGATAAGGGATGATTTGAAGTCCAGAAGCCAGAAGGCTTCATCTTGATCATGATAAGTGGATTTGGCAAGAGCAGTGGCAGCAGCAGAAAAAGTGAGTAGCAGTAGCAGCAGGCAGACGCGGTTTGCGGACATATTATAATACCGCGATCATGTATGTATGTATGTATGTATGTGTAGCCTAGTGACCTGAAGAAACATCAAAACAAGCAAAAATGAGGAACTAGTAATTAATGATTTCTACTAAATAAGAGGATGGAAAAAGAAGATGCAAATGCCGGGCCACTGGGGGAGTCAAATAAATGTGGCAGTAAAGTGACCTGATGGAGCTTGGGATGGGAAGATGGAATGAATTGTGAATTGTTGGAGTGGTCACGGTAAGAGCATGAAGATGGAAGTTGTGTTTCAACTTTACAGCAAACCCCAAACCAAAGCAAAGGGAAGGAGTGTTTGTGTGTCGGGGAGATTTTTTTTTTTTTTTTTTTTGATTGTGATGAGTTTTTTCTATGCACACATAGGGAAGAAAAATAGGAATAAGTCTAAACTGGAATAAGGAAAAATAAAAATATGAATAAGCATGAATCGGAATAAGAAAAAATAGAAATAAACTTAAACTGAAATAAGGAAAAATAGGAATAAGAATAAAACGGAATAAGGAAAAATAGGAATAAGACAAAACTAAAATAAGAATATGATCTATTATATAATTGAATAGGATGTCCTCAACTACACATATAACGACGATTTTTTTCGTCGCTAAAACTATAAAATTCATTCATAAAACCGTCTCATGCCCATAACACTAAAACCCAAAATACTTTTATCCCACATGCTTAAACTAATTTACAAATTTAAAAATATATTCTATATAAACCATGTCCACACATCCAAGTTTCTCACGGCGATTGACAAAAGCAGAGTAACAAGTGACTGTTTTCGCCGCATCTTCGTCGGGACGACGGGCGGTACGCTAGTGCATCTATAATATAATAGACCTACATGAGAGGATGCATGTTCGCCGGTTCAAATTTGAATTTTTTAAAATATTCCTCCTTCCATCATTAATTATAAATATATTATTATCTCTAATTAAATATTTTAAAATTAAAAGTCAAAAGTCAAAATTAAAAGTGGAGCGTAAAACATTAAAAACTTGATGAAAATCGAATGAAGATATAGAAAAATTTCCGTCGAGACAATAGGAGCGCAGCTAGTCTCACATATAACATTCTCGACCATTTAGTTTGAGGTTATAAGCCCAAGTGTTTACCCAGTTGACTTTTGATGGCGTGTTCCCCATGCAGTGTCGTTTACTGCCTTTCTCGTATATTTCTCTTTTCATTTTCTTTTCAGATATTTTAAAAAATATTTTTATTTCTTAAAATAAACAATTTTTTCTTTCATATTTATACTCTCTGTTCAATCTATTAACTTTTCTACTTTTATTTCACACTAGCATACCGCCCGTCGTCCCGAATGCGTAATCAAACCGGTCAAATATGAGTGTGACTCGATCGATCAATTTTTGAGCTCGTGTGATCTGTGTAATTTAAAATTTTAATTTTTTAATTTTAATTTTTAATGGGCCGGGTTGGGCATGTCGTTTGGATTTGGAGAAAGAGATGTCGTTTGAGAGTGTAGGGTTTATTTTTGAGATAGTAAGGTTAATATTGTAATTTTGCGTTTGACCATACTTTTTTTAAACCCTATTCTTTTATAAGTATTACAACTAAAAATAAATATATCATTTAATCACTGCATAATCATATTATTATCCCAAAAATTGTCCTCGTCAACTTTTTCTATTTCACTAATAAGGACATGGAAGTTTTTAAATTATAATATTTACCATCAGATCTGCCACGTGGCAACTTCTGCATCTGAATTGTTTTTCAGTTTTTATGTTGAGTGTTTTCACGTGATCCTTCTCCTCCAATTTATAACTAATTTTTCAATTTTAAGTAGACTTATTTTAAAATGAAATTTAAGTAAAATTATTGTAAAATAAATTAAGCTAGGCTAAAACAAGTTAGAAAAGAATAATTTGATTTTAGTTGCATAATGACTAGATGATTTGAGTTCTTATGAGTTATAATAAATTTAATTATACTCCCTATGTACTCTTTTGTTATTCATACTTTTTTTTTTTGATGTCATTCTTCCTATTTTTTAAATGATAGTTTTTTCATTCTCTTTCATACTTTAATTTTCACTCACTTACTTTTTCATTTTTTTACCCTCACGCTCTCATTATTTTTTAATTACCGTGTCATCAACCCAAATAAAGATCAAGTGGAGACGGAGGGAGTATAAATTACTGTGATTGGTGCGTCCGTTAAGAATAATTTTTTATAATTCAAAAGTACAATTACAAGTGAAATAATAAAAAGAGTGAAATAGATCATCAAATAAAACCTTTCTTTCAAAGTGTACAAATGATAACTTTTATTAAAATTTGTCGACACTTTTTTACTAATTAATTGAAGTGATTGAAAATTAAAATAAGGTATACTGACTTCACGAAAATCAATCAAGTCTAACCAAACATAAATAGCTACAACATTAAAAATTAAAATTAAAATGAAACACGTTTTGAAGAAAATCGAATGGGGACATTGTAATAGAAATAGGTTGCATATGGTCAGAAAGAGACTAATAGAATATGGAGTATCCTAGTGTTAGGACTTAGGACGGATTTAAGCCGTACTCCCATTGTTGTTTGTCACGAAAACGTCGCTGTCATCACATACCATAAAGTCAAGAGCAGCCATTTGTGAAGAAAATGACATGAAAGGTGCCAGATCCTCCATGCTGGCTACGGTCTTCCTAATTCGAATGGAAGTTTGGAAATAGCACTTTAACTGGTGCCGGTGTTTCTTCATCTTCATAGATTTCACCAGATGCTACACCTACAAGTGAATGTGTCACTCCCATATCCGAGGGGGCACAGCATGAGACCAACTTCTTCAGGAGTTAGGGCCTAGGGGACATTTTCCAAATCTTCGCTCTCTTTCTGGGTTGCTTACCTAAATGACAAGGATACAAAGCGATTCCTTAGACTCAACTACTGTAGGTCTTATGAGCATATCAGGCTATTACAATAACTTAACATTGATAGGTTAACATCAAGCTATTACAATAACTTAAAAAGAATAATAATCAGACTAACATGTAAAAAATTTCCATCTCTTTTTCTCCTTCGCCATAATAACATCCAGAAAAAGGCAAGCATATCAGGCTCAAACCTGCAACATTGATAGATTAACATCTTCGTCTTAACTGCATTTTTTTAAACATTGACAGTAATCCAAATTAAATATCATTTTAAACAACACTTCATAATTCCTATCCACACATTCAAATTCCCTGGATCAACGCACGTTCAAATTTAAAAGTTCATCTGTCAAAGTGATCTAATGAGTACGCAATATCACATTCAGGGAGAAGGGATGTTTGCTTATTTTAGTATGTGGCTTACGTGAATAACATGCACATTGTGTTATGCGGACATGCATGCAGTACGATAGTTACGCTTCTTTTCTCCGTGGTTGCATCTCCCGTGGTTCGTTCTTTGGGCTCCAAAAATGCTTTGGTACTTTCACTTAGGGGAGAGCACATTACGGGAATTTCCCGTTTTTATTTCCCGACCGTTTTATCGTTTTACCGAAAAAAATGGGAAAATGGGAAATATCATAAATTAAATGTCGCTTTAAATCGATATATATATGTTGCGTGATACTAATGTAACAAAACATGAATCGTGAAAGCTTTGTCGCGTTTGCCGCGTGACGTAGGTTTGTTGTTACATACTGATTTTGGCAATGTCACATCCGATCGCGACAAAATCTTTATTACGTTGCAAACAAAATATGTTGCATTTAATTTTTGGTACAAAATTAATTCATTGTATTTAAATATTACAACATGTTCGGTCGATGTGTATACAAATTGAAATATGTTGCTTGTGACTCCTGGTACATAAATAAGTCGTCGTCTGGTGAAGAAGTAACGTGTTATACATTGCAACATGTTTATTTCGCGGTTGCTTTGTGATGAAGGAACATTATGTTTTGTCGATTGAGATTGATGGAACATGGTTGTTTAACGTAATTTTCTGTTGTGTAGTCATGAAGAAACATGTTCGTTTAACGGACTTTCGTGTTGCCTAGATATGAAGGGAACATGGCAATATGCAATGAAATGAGACTGTAACTAAGAGAACGTGATGGATTATCAAAAAAACCTGAAATTGTCCAAGTTCATTTCATTTCAAGAAGCAATAAGACATTCATGAACTATACCCGGAACAAAATATACAAAGTACATCAACTTCCAAATCAAACCTAATAAAACTCAAACATAACACTGCAAGCTTATCACAACCAGAACAACGGACCGATCAACCTCCAAAATTGTACAAGTCTATCCCTGCCTGTTAAGAGCATACACCACATCAATCGCAGTTACCGTCTTACAACGAGCTAGGTTATCACAAGGATTACTGTGATAAAGCGGCAACTTGACGAGCTAGTCGAATGTGTGAACAGGTCAATTGGGTTTTGAGAAATCCAGATATTGATGCTTCAACGGATTGACCAGGGCAAGAAAGTTTCCAGAATATCTCCAACATTCTACGTCTCTGACTTCGGCGCAATCGGAGACGGCCTCCACTACGACACACCCCACATCCAATCCGCAATCGATGCTGCCGGAGCCGTTAACGACGTGTTAGCATCGTCGTCGTCTAATCAGCTGCGCTCGAAACTCGTCGAGAAGAATAAGGAAGGCGATGAGGATTCTGTGTTTTCGATTTTGTGTAACGAGGGTGAAATCAGCCAGATCTTCCCGATCTTCGACCGAGATTTGCTCGGCGAAGCCGCGAAGGTGGAGGTGGATGCGGCGAGTGTGTTGTTGAAGAAAAGGTTTCTCAGATGGTGGAGAGTTCCAAATCCGACACCAAATTGAGTAAATGTCGGATGGTAATCAGGATGGGAACCAAGATGGGGATGAGAAGGGTATGAGGATAGATATGAGTCATCCGATTGCGAAGTGAAGAGATGATAGATTTGGGATTTGTGAAGTGGGGAGATGATAGATATGAGCCGTCTGATTGTGGTTGCTGATCGACTGTTAGGTGTTATTTGTGTGAGGCACTTGTGTCTTTGGTGTGATTGAATTATAGTCGTGGATAGAGGCGGAATGAACGACTCAGATGAAGTCTAATTGATGAGGATGGTCGTCTTTCAACATCCCTTCCAATTTTCACACCAAAATAAAATATAATAAAATTTCAAGTATGATTATTTTTATAGTATGATTTATATATTTATTTTCATAGTATGATTTACTTAGTTTTGTATTTTAATACTCCGTAAGTAAGTTAACTAGATTATAAATGTACATATGTATAAAACTTATAGTCAATTAAGTTTCATTGGATGGTAGGAATATATCTATCATCCAAATCCTCCAAACCCTTGAAACCTTCTTCAAACCCTTGAAACCCTCTCCAAATCTTTATAACCCATACAAATTAAATCCTCTTCAAGGCAAGCATATATATAGTAGCATAAAAGGTTCATGTTAATTATATTATAAATGTACATATGTATGAAACTTATATAATCAGTTAAGTTCCATTCCATGAAATATGCCTAATTGTATAAATATATTTATCATCCAAACCCTCTAAACCTCGGCCTCTCCAAGACAAACATATAATAGCATGAAGGGCATTTAAATGTAACATATAATTAAGCATATATAACCCCTAAATTTATATATGTATACATATACTTAAGTTAAATGATTAATCACATGAAATGTCTAAACTCTATCAAAATATATAATTATTTCAAACATTATACATACACACAAATGCATACCCTCTTCAAACCCTCTACATATATTTTCCATACCCTCCAAACCCTCCTCATATCCTCCTCCATACCCTCAAAACCCTCTACATAACCCTCTACATAACCCTCTCCATACCCTCCATACCCTCTATACCCCTCTACATAACCAAGTGAATCCAAGGTTTGTCCATATGAATCTCACAATCCATTCTACATAAAACACACAACAAATCAAATTAACAATCTCACTAATCAGTTTTAGCCTATGCAATTAATAAATAATTGACAACAAAATGTTTAAATAAAAGACATATATTCAGTACCTCTGAAGCTACACAAATCTGTGTCGCTAGCATTTCGTGTCACTAAAGCACGAATTATAAACACTAATTAATATGAATAGAAAAATAAGGTAGGTAGATTTTTCGTACAGTTTTGCTGGCTGAGAATTAATTGCAGCGTCTGTTATGACATTCTTTTCGTGTCTCTTTAAATATGTCATTTATGGCTGCGTTTGAAACAAACATAAATTGTCATTTAAAAATTTGTCGCTTACGATACGAAAGCTAGCTACAAACATTATCGTGGCGCGCGAGATGTGTCGGTAACGAAGTCGAACGCGACACACATTTAAAAAACATGTTAAAATTGTTACGTTAATACCAAGCGACATATGATCGCGTGACAATTTTGTGCACATCTCTACGTACAGTGTCAAAATGGTGTAGTGTTTGGGACCACTGGATATTGGAGCCACTAAACGGCCATTACGAGTAATAAACTACTACCCGGTGTGACATGTATATTTTTCCCTCTACTTGTAAATGAATAGGGTAGTATTTATAAGTGCATTCACTTTCCCGGTGATGGTAGTTTTTTTTATATATACTAGTTGCGCTCCCGTCGTTCTGACGGGAAATTTTCTCGTATATATGATATGCTTCTTTATTTTAACTATTTCATTTTTTATTTTTCCTGTGTCTCTATTTGATTTTCATAATGCTTACCGAATTTTTATTTTTTACCAAATATTTCTATAATGCTTATCAAATTTATTTCAAATTTTAAATATTTTTCGTTTCTCCATTTGATTTCCCGTGTTTCAGTTCGTTTCCAATCAAATTTTCCAATATAATTCAAACAATTTTTCTTTTTAATTTGTACATATGAATTTTAATTTTTAATTTTTAAATGTAAACGGGTAAGTTTTTTAGTGCATTTTGAAAAATTGGAGTTTGTAATTTTAATTTTTAAAATTTTAAATCTTATTAATTTTAAATATTTTATTTTACGTTTTTATCTAATTCTTATTTTGGCGTATTCATATTTTGTCTTTTGACTATTTTGTCATATTCGAATTGGTATTAGCAGCAAAAATAAGAAATATAGCGACGAAAATCGGATCGTCGCTGTAGGACCGGTTGGACACTTTTTGTCCTTTAGCGGATCTACTTTATTATTAATATAGATTTTTAACCGTGTGAAGCAATTTGTAAATATAGAAGGAATTTTGATAACCGTTATTAATTTTATTTATTTACTAATGATTGAAATTCTTATTTTTTTTTCTCTCTTTTTGATATCAATGATTGGAGTCTGTGTTTCTAGACGAATCGATTCACTCTTTTAAGTTTGGAATGAGTCAATTAAATTAAATTTTGAAGGTAACCAAACATACTTTTGAAATGACTTATTCATGACGCTTCAAACTCTCTCTCGTCGAAGAGGCCGATCTCACCATAAACTTCCCTCAATCGTACCGTCGGCGAAGCGCTCCTCTCTCTCGGTCATCTGACGTCTTAACCATTGGGTCCCTATCGAGACATGGTCTACTTCCGACCAAGGCCCAATCGAGACATGTCGTTGTTAGATTATTTTAATAATCGTTTGAGGACATAATGTAATTATACGATAGTGTTGTGCTAATTATTCAGTAAGTCATAATAAAGTGATCAATTTAAGTTTAAAGATGGCTTTGGGTTTATTTTGTGATTATGGAAATAATGCGTAGTGAGAGCTCCATGAAATTCAGAGCTCATGAATGACAATGTTTTTGGACATTAAAGTTGTGTTGGTTCAGCGCCTGAGGAAACGGCTGAAGCAAGTGTCTTCTCCAACATCGTGTGCCATGTCAGCATATATATAATGATCATTATCTTTTGAAAAGTGATAATGAAGTTCCTAAAATCGTGGATTAAATCTGAATCAGATCAGAGAAAGATTCGTACCTGCAATTTAAA
>JAWWMW010000072.1:0-10876 GCA_035048345.1 Echeveria elegans | reverse complement strand
ACTCGAGTGTCACCAAAAATGCATCATCAATCATGCTAAAGTCACCTAAAGGCAATCAAGAAATTCTATGAAATATTGAATATGTATTTTCCAATTTTCTTTGCACAACTCTTTGCAAAACTTCACTTTTCAAAGATGGAATAAAATTTTTAAATGGACCGATCTAAGCTACCCAAAGTATCAAATCACTTGAAATAAATTTGCTACTAAGAAAATTGTTCAAATCTAAGTCATCAACACAAGAATTTCATAGCGTGTGAATTTTAAAACGTCTGCTTGACTAACTTAGGCAAGTTCAGTAACTTTTCAACGTGTTTTTAATAAATCATGTAGGATGAATGCAATTTTCTTCGTATTGACGGTCTTCCTAGTATGCATATAACATGTTATCATGTGAACATGCAATCTACCCTCACCCCACACTTAAAAATTTGCTTAGTACCTAAGCAATCAAAATGAATAAAAAGATAGGGTTTAAAGGAACTTCTCTAGTTTGACACGATGCGTTGATAACTTTTGTGATGTTCCGAAATGTCCAAGTTCTGCGCATCTCAAATAGTGAAAGATAAGAGTAATTGAGCAAAAACCAAGAGAAGCGAAAGTGAAGAAAATTAATACAGACGGTGAATTGTTTATTTAAAAGTATCATAAGAATTAAGCGTAGAAATTCTAAAAGTTTGTTGAACCATCATCGTCCTCCTCCATCTCATCCTCGTCGCCCGAGGTATCATCAGAATCCTCCCCAAATTCCTCGTCATCATCCCCCCTCCATAGCATCGCCAGCTCCGCTTGTGTACTCCATAGGATCCACCACGGGAGTACTCGTAAAAGTATAGGTCGAAAAGTATACGCATTTGGGCAGAAAGATACTCAAGTGTGATGGGTTGATGCGGCGCGGAAGAAGTTCCAACTTCATGTCGAGGATGTGAAGGCGGATGCGCTCTACCCCCCCCGTGAAAACGTTTCAGCCAACCAGCTGCCTATGAATACCGCGACAGTCACGCTCCATCTTGAGGAAGCCTTTGCGGACCATTTCCGCTTCTCCTAATATCTTATGAGGCAAGGCAAACAGAGGGTCGAGTGTGAGACCAATGTCCTTGGCGATGAGGGTTACGAATTGTCCTCCACCCAAATAACTTCCTCTAAATGTGGGAGTGGTGGACTCCTCCAGGGATTTGGTGATAGGCACTAACGCGTCAACGCTTAGCTTCTTCTTAAAATAGCACATCAACTTCAAATCCGTCTTAGTGACCCATCTACCTTTGTTTTTACGAAGGATAACACATGAAGCAATGAACCGATGTACCAGCCTCCACACCGGGTTCACAATCTTGGTGCTTTGCTCAACAGGAGCAAAGTCTTCCTCGCCGACCGTAATCATCCTCCAAAACTCATCAAGATCAGACTTATGCACATATGGGTAAGCAAGCGGTCACACAATTCAAATGCCCTAAGTAAATCTTCCCTAACATAAGTGTAAACCACACCACCCAATCTAAACCTCCATTCCATCATACACTTCTCCGGAATGGAGTTCCAAGCTTCCTTCATTCGTCAATCCGGCTTAAACGAGTAAATAAACTCTCTAATCATAACCTCATACACACGAAGCAGATCTTCTCCAAACATGAATCCAAATCCATTATCCACAAAATTTTTCCACAAAATTTTTCCGCAACTCATGCAAATCATGTAACAATCCACAATCGGGATAAATGAGATTTATAACCTTGAAGTTTCCCAATTTGGCTTCCCTTTCCTTCATCGAGCTAGTCATCCTCATTCTAGCGGTAAAAGGGTACACATTTTATGGATTGGGCGGAATTGGGATTAAAGCTCCCGATTTTAGTGAGTATGGTGGTGATTGGCGGCGGTTGGAGCTAGTTCCTTCTCCAACAATACCTTTGTTCTTCCTATGATCAAGTGTAGTATCTGTTCTTATCAGTTTAATATCTGATATGTGACCCAATGGGTCACACGATATTAAATTAATTTTGACAGGGGAGAGATCCATAACAATAGCTTGCTATTGGGTTCTCTGAGCGTCGCTCAAGCGTTGCACTAATGCTTAAAATGTGCTTGGATTGCTTCAAATGTGTTTCAATGAGGCACACGATAAGGTCCATCACACCCATGAGTTTGCTCCTTTGCTGCTTCGCTTAGTAACAGGGCACTTCTTTATACTCTATTGGGGACCGATAACAGCTATTAAAAAAAGATGCTGGAGACTTGAGTAGCTTTGAAGTGCAATACGATTATTGTAAATGGTGTTCTCATTTAAGGTAACATTGATGTAATAATGTCTAGTAGTACGGGCAACAAGCAGGCTTGGATTGAGTTAATTTACAGTGTCTTTGCTCATCCTGCAAATATAGCCTTCAGCTGCTACTGGCTGGGAATTCAAAGAAGACTATCATCAACCTTAGATCGAATGCAAGCTTTTTGGACAGCTCCTAACATCTGTTATCAATATCCACAGATGTTACAAATTGGCACATAATTCATGAAGGTCTGAATTTCCATGCTCGAAAGTTTACTACGTCGCTAGGGCTGTAAACGGGTCGAGCCGAGCCGAGTATCAGTGTACTCGAGCTCGGCTCGTGCATATATTATCTATACTCGAGCTCGGCTCGAACTCGACGAGCTTAAAAATTAAATACTCGAACTCGACTCGAGTAATTTTTTTAAAGCTCGAACTCGACTCGAATAAAGCCCGACTCGAAAATTTTTATTTGAAATTCAAGCTCGGGTCGAAATTTTTTATTGAAAGTTCAAACTCGAGTCGAACTTTAAAATTCAAGCTCGGCTCCAGCAGAACTCGGCTCGAGTAGAGCTTGACTTATTGTGTTTAACTATTAGTGAAATGGACTGGGCTTTTATAGTATCTATTTCTTGCTTACTTTATTACTCTAAGCAATGTGGGATATAAGCACTCACGCTTGTTTCCTCCACTTCAAACCGGCGATTGTCCACTACACTTAGACTGCCAAATGCCAATTACCCAACGTCTTGGGCGTGGGCCAAGCCTTTGGCAGGAACTGCCTCAGAGGAACAACAACAGATGATGCAGCTAATATATAGACCTGATGCTCGATAGTGCCTACAACGAATGTGTGGTCATTGCATCTCCTATCTACGCAAATGGGTTAAAAACAACAGCAAGTCACTGGAACTTAAACGATGCTACTGCATTTAAATGATGGAGACCAAGCATGAAGGAAATTTTCCATACAAACTTATGTAGTGAATAGAAGAAAAAGGCAATTTATTAAGTGTACCTTGCATATCTCCGGAAAGTACGCTCCAAATCAGCATTCATTTCTAGATATTCATGGCTTTAACTTTCAAATTTCTAGGTATTAGTAAGCTCTCAATTTTTGTTTCTATTGATAAGTTTTGTCTTTAAAAAAGGGTCAGCTAGAGATTCTTACAGTGGTGCATATACTATCTTTTTTGAAAAGATACTGCATACCAGAGGTTGCTGATACGGTTTGAGATGGTTAACTAGTAGTTAAGACTCTCATATGTCCAAACAAGTTTAGTAATCTTAGGCGCAGCAAGGTCTGGTTTTGCATACTTCCATTTCTGGACAATCTCAATAGTTTGTTCCATAATGTAGCTTAATGTCATGCTCGGTTTGTTCCATGTAGCTTGATGTCTAATACTCCTTTAATAGCCTATATAAGTACAAATGACAACAGAAGTCTTAATCAAGCAAATATGCGAGCTTTAATCGAGTATTTATCAAGCATATACACGAGTTTCAAACGAGCATATAAACAAGTTGTTCACGAGCATAAACGAGCCGAGTATTGGTTTGCTCATGTTCGGCTTGTTTATTAATCGAGCCCTGAATTTATGTTCGTACTTGGCTTGATTCGTAACGAGCCGAGCTTTGACCGAGTTTTGACCGAGCCGGCTTGCGAGCGCTTGTCGACAGCTTGGCTTGTTGACAGCCCTATACGTCGCTAAGGAATGGAGGGTGAATGCCTCAATTAAAACTGAAAAACAAATTTCTAATGTATTTACCACTCGCATTCACATTCACAAGCTATTGTATTCAGTCATAATTCATAAACCAAACTGCAAAATATCAAACCAAATCTAGAAATCAAAATGAAGAGATTGTGAAAGCTAACCAAATCCCAAGTCATTTTGGCGACGCTCTCAAATGATTGTTACTCGATTCTATGGACTACTCCGGATACAAGTTCAAATAGAGTAGCCATATTGCTGTACTTGAGTAGCAGTGTCGCACTTTTCTCTGCCCTGTGGGATTCCTATTTGTCCTCTGTACGTGTAAATTTATTTTCTGTATTTAATTAGTTCCTTTTCTAAAAGCCAGCTCTGGCGAAGCTGCCGACAATGTTACCAGGTCAGCCGACATGCAACTGCTGCTGCTAAATGACGCCTTCGACAGATGATCTGGCTAAATTTATCAAGTGCTTCAGAACAGGTCTTCGACACATTCTGTCCGGAGTTTACGTATAATTCTTTCAGACGGATGAGTATTATAAACTGTAAAGTATATACGCAGTTGCATTAGATAGTAATCATAGTATGTATCTATCTAATGATGCATTTGTAGTAACTCTATTACTGTGGTAACATACGATGAGGTCTCCAAGACAATTGATAGATGGGCACAAATACATACTGTGGCAAAAGTATGAAATACCCAATAATTACTGTTGTCACTTCACTATAATTGTAAAGAAAAGAATTATGACAGGGGGACATAACTGTCTATCAATTACTTGGTTCCTCCAAGTTCAATATCCTTTGTGGGTATGATATCGGCTCCCTCCTTCAGCAGTCTAATTTCCTCTTCGGTGAGGCTGTTTTTCATGCTTGGTAGATTTTTAACAGCTGACTGCCTTTGCTTTTCAACTTCAACTGCCCAACTGTATATCACCATACCAACCACTGCAACACTCATTCCAAAGATGTTTTTGAAGGTTAGCGCTGAGTCGAATAGTAACCATCCCAGTGTTAGGACACAGACGGTTGCAACACTTGGAATGATACTGCAGAGAATCTTCCAATGCAGAGGTACTGACTGATGTTACAGAACACGGCTAGGGTGCAAGAGAGGATTATGAACATCTGCACATATCAGAACCACAATAAATAACAGAATTAGAGGTTTGTGTTCACACTATCTCAAGCCCGGGCTCGTCAATGTTCGTAAAGTGATTTATTTTATGCTCACTGCTGCACCAGGAGACATTTTGTAGTTTATGATGAATATGCCATTGAGGTAATAATCAATGAACGGTCCAAGCAACAAAAGTGACAGGGCTTGAATTGGAGCCGTCTTGCTCAGGAGTTCAAAGGATCCAATGGAATACTTCTTCTGTAAAGAACCAATAGACTGCAGCAAAGACAAAGATTGCACATTATTTCAAGATGACATTACAGTGACAAGAAAGCAGATGTTGGAGATAAAAACTGTGTGGCTGGCACACCAATCAAAACATATAGGAAAAAGGTCGCCACCCAGTTCATGGTTGACTGTGGACAGACATCAAAATAATATAAACTGAACAGTTTGAAGAATCTGTTACTTACTATTTGCTGAAAAGATGTTGATAAGACGGCCACACAGGCACATATGAAACCCTTGGCATTAACCTTTACATCAGTCACAGTGCAAACACCGACACCAATCACCACAAATACCACAGAAAGTTTGACTTCCCTGGAGTAATGCTTGTTGTGCATGATCCATTCCATTACACAGACAACGGGAATCATGCTAAGCTTTGAAATCTGCATCATAAAGATGTTTATTATTATACCACTGAATGAAAAGCAAAATCTCTAACAGAAAATGTCAAGGTCCAAGCAAGGATAACAGGACTCTAACAGACTATTCAGATGAGAGTCAAGTTGGATGAACAAAAAAGGAATATAGCATCCAACACAATGAAACTCTGAAAGATTCAGCAATGAATTAAGGATCATGGTTACCTGATAAAATCCTACGGAGTTAAGCATGAGACTTAAGTTCATCCCAGTAATCGACATATTGGCAACTATGGAGAACCACAAAAGTTCCCACAGAGGGACTTGTTTTGAAGCCGAGTATCCAGTAGCATTCGAAACCATTCCAACAAGCGCCGTCACAGCAAAGTGAAACCCAGTCAATGTTGTTGCTGCGATAACAAACAAATAAAGTCCTCCATCAAAAATCCCATATCCCAAACAAAACGCAATTGCCGGTTATCCAGTCAACTGAATCAGCAAATGCTTTCCACAGAATTCATCTTATCCCATGCTAAAATGATCCTCAAAAAAAAACATGTACATAGAGGATAAATACATCTCAAAACATTTACAAGGTACAGCATCGAAGCTTCTGCATTACATATTTGAAGACTGCAGTGAAGCACAATTCAACGGAACTCGAGTCAACCATAATTCAAACAAAGTCCAAACTGAATGAGCAACAAGTATGAATTAGTGAATGGGAAAAATAACAAGAAGAAAATGGAAAGACAAACCAAATCCAAATCCATAACCAGCAGAAGACATGAGCTGCTTGTTGGCCATAATGATCCCAACCGAACTAATCACATTCATCGCCCAAGCACCGACATCCGACACCGATGATTTCTTCTCGGCCTCCATCTCCCCTAAATCCACTCAGCACGCAATTCACACTCCAGATCTGAATCACAATGGCGTACTGAGTTCCTTAAAAGTCACAACAGCTTAAATCGAGAGAGGATCTTTTTTGGTGTGAGTCGTCGACGCGCGGTAGGATACGGCGTCTCGATGAAGATTCGTTTTGTGTAAGAGGTTTTTATATGTAAAAAGAAAGAAAGGATGCAGTCCAGGTTTAGTGAATTTGTTGTTGCGTCAATGATTTTTATTTTGAATTAATTGCTATGGAATTCCATAGAATTGAATACTTATTTTATTGACATTCTCTTTGATCCCGGTCGATGTGGATGTGGATGTGGTGTTTTTTTTTTTAGTAACCGACTGATTTGTTAGTTAGAGTGCACACATCAAATTTATATATTTCTGTCCACCAATTTAGGCGTCATTCGACATCGATCGGCTGATACAAAGTAAAGAAGAAGGTTCAATGAGGACATATATCTTATCTGAAGATAGAAAAATATTATTTCAGACGTTGAATTTAATAAATTAATGATTGAAATAATAACATAATTAATGTAATGAATAATATTATTAATTTATTATTTCTCTTTCAGCTGAATTATAAAATTTGTAATGTCCAAAGAAACTTTCTCACGGACAGAGTATATAAAATTGAAGGTTCATCTTGAAATATATAGTACTAGTATAAGAACACACGTGTATCTAAATAACAACAAAATATACCAGTAGTATGCCGCTGAACTGGATTAGAGCTAGGGTTGTCCCCAACCCTTCTTCGCATTCTCACTATCAGTATTGAGCACATCTTGAGGTATTGGGCAGATGGTAATACAGTGATTGCGCGCAATGGTCCAAGTTTATGCTTCCGTACTGAAGACAACTGCTGCACCCCCATAAGACTGAAGGTTCAAGAGATATGACGTGTTTAGAGTACGTCACAACTTTTGTTTCAGGGCAAGATGGTTTTCAAGACATTGACTGAACTGGCAAGTTAAGTTTAGGTTTCATTCTGTTCATTCTTTTTCCTGAATTGTTCAGTTGACATGATTTCAATATAGATAGACAAGTTTGTTTCAAATATGCCTGTTTGGTGGAAATAGACACCTTAAGGTTGTTTACGCCATCATCTTCTCGCTAGTGTCAACCTCTTCGAGCATGTGTCTATCAACTTTTTTACAATAAGAACTAAGGCCTAGGTGAGCAGCACGCCTCCCTTCTCCAATTCCGTTCAGTTACCAAGCTCTGGAAGTGGAATACTCTGATCTCAAACCCTAGATTCACCCGCCACCACCAAATCATCACCACACGCCGCAATCCAACCACTTTTGGATTAGTGTACTGGACAGGAACAAGAACTTTCTCTTTGTGATAGATGATCAGTATTTTTCGCAGTGTTTAGATTTATAGGTAATGCGTGAGATTTTTTTTTTTTTTTTTTTTTTTGATATAAGAGGAAATCAGAAGGACTACTTAGCAAAGACTAATACAACTGTCCTGAATAAATCGAGGACATGCGTCTAGCCTTTGCCACTGCTGCCGAAGGGTAAAAACAACATGAGCTACCGCATCAGCAAGAACATTTGCCTCCCTATGAATTGTCATAAGCTTCCAGTTATCAAATCTTGAAAGTAAAGTCCAACATCGATCAAGGATAGTACCCATTTTGGGGTCATACTTTTAATTGGATGTGTGTTTTGTTTCGGGTCAAGCATTTCTTTATATATTTAGTAATCCGGTTGTGTTGGGTCGAAATCAGATACTACGTAAGGCGTTCGAATCATTATTGAAAGACAACAATTATATTTTTCAATCTCATCTCTATTCTCTCGCGATGCTGTTGCCACTTGCCCTAGCTCAGAATCCTCAAGGTGGTCTTCTTTACCTGAATCATCTTAAGAGCTGAGTTTACCATCCTTCCGTTACTTTGTGTAGTCCTAATTTGGTTACGAGATAGACAAATTAGAGTTTTTGTACGAGAGATGAAGAAGGCGACCAGTGCACTAAATTCATCCGCAAAATAAATACTTACTCGTGTACATCTACCCTAATAATAATTTTTCATCCAGTTATCATGAAGGCAAACAAGATGAACAAAAACGCCACCTGATCTGATGAGGCAGAGTTGCATCCAGTTATCATGATGGCACAGGATGGAGGTTTGAGTTGTGGGATCATCGTCATCTGCCTTGTCAAGGTGTGTGATCCTTCTCTCATCTTGCTAGATGCTCTAATGGCCATTATCACCTGTTGTTACCGATAATGGTCCTATGTCATGTAGTATATAACAGGATGTCCAACACTTAAATCTATTTGTGTCTAGAAGTAGATATTTGCAAGTGTTTTCTTGTTTCGTGTACTGTTATATTGAAAGTCATGTATCAAAAAACGAAACATATTTTTAGTATACATATTCGGTTTACATATCCCCATTGGAGTTAAATCACTATTTCCTTCTAAAAATTACAAATCCAATTTAAAACAATATTTTGCATATCCAATTTACAGATTTGAATTGGAGATGCTCTAATGAGAAAAAAATTGTCGTCGCCGGGCTTCGAAAGAACAGATGGTATGAATTTCTAATTTTTTTAGGGTTGAATTGATGACTAAGCATGTTCGTGCCACGTAGGCAACTCATATGTGACAAACAAGCATTATTTGTATTCTATTCATTACCAAATTTTTTAAATAACATTAAATAAAAACGGGTAAGGTTGAAACTTTTTTCACTAGTAGGGTAAATATGGATCTAAGTTTTCAAGTATTCAAGTAGAGTAAAATTGAAATTTTTTCAGATATTTAAGAACTCATTGAACCTTTTCCTTCTTCGACATGTGAATTCAGTACACTTGGAATTTTAAAATAGTTAGAATTATTTAAAAAAAAATTATTAAATGCACGGTGGTGTATTGGATATGCGTTTGATATCGTAATGGAATTAAAATCTTATCAAGTCATATTTTGTCATTTTAAGATTTTAGGTGTTAAGTCTCATCCTTTGAGGGGCAATTTCATGCCCATATTCCATGTATGTATATACATTTCTAAATGATCACTTTGATTTAAATATCCATCTAAATAGCTGCATAAAATTGACATCCTACCTCTCCTATTTTTCTATTAGCAGGTTTTTACTAATGCCCTCTTTGTTCATTACCTCATACTATTACATACTCCAATAGTTACAAGTTTAATTAATTAAAATAATTAGATTGTAGCAATAATCCTTTTTCAAAAGAACTTTGCCAATAGTTCAGTATAACATCTTTATATTTCTAATAATTCCGTGTCGTTGATATTTCAGATGAAACTGTGATCTGACGCAGCGCCTCTAGATGTGGCAAAATGGATAGATTGTTTGGATTATGGATGTATTTTAAATGGATTGTTGATTAAATGATCCAATTCATTTAGAACATTTAATGTAAATGGATTGTGCCATTTAATCCAACGGATTAAACTGATTAGCTTAAAATGATTTGAATGGTTATTTAAATCCATAGCCCAACAAATTTTATTAATACATTTACCCCACATCATTTATACATAAATGTATTTCATTAATCCGTTTATACTTATTAATAAATTTTATTAATCAATTTAATAAATTCTTAATAAATTTTACTAATCCATTAACTTAAATGAATTATTTTACCGCCTCTATCTAACACCAGAACAATACAACATCATGTGAATAGATCCGCTATATAGAAATCATTTGAAACCAAAAGGTACCTTTCCCAATTCCCAGTGAGAAAATCTCAATTTTTCCCAGCTGTAAACTTCTCCAAAATGCAAGCCTCCAAACCTTGACTTTTTCACGACCTCGCAAAGACCAATTCAACGTCAACCAAAAATCTCAATACAAACAATCCAAAACAATCAGCATTTTCCGCAAAAAAACTACACAAACCTGACAGCAAATGGACGACTCCCTCACCTCCTCCATCTCAATCACCAACGGCAAAACCGTCGTCATCATCGGCGGCGGCGTTGCCGGCTCCCTCCTCGCCTCCTCCCTCCAATTCATCGCTGACGTCACCCTCGTCGATCCGTACGTTCACAAATTTCAAAATTTCTTCAAATTTCAAATCAATTCTGATTTAATGGCTTTTTCGTAATTTTACTACAGAAAGGAGTATTTCGAGATTCCATGGGCGAGTCTGCGATCGACGGTCGAGCCGTCGTTCGCGGCGCGATCGATCATCCGCCATTCGGACTATCTAACTAACGGCCGCGCGGT
>JAWWMW010000071.1:286376-297374 GCA_035048345.1 Echeveria elegans | reverse complement strand
TTTTTTTGGAGAAAGCAGCTCATACATTGTCAGCCTCTTGAGCTTCACATACTGGGATCCGTAGTCAGCCCATATTATTAAATCCGATCCATCTTTAGTATCAGCCACCATTCGCATGGTCCTTGTCCTTGAGTACTTCCTTGGCCAAGCTTGCACTCGAAACAACTACCATAAGGCTTGAACCAATCCATACAGATACAATGGGGCCGTAAATCTTGCTTAGATCTGCAAAACCCTTGTGTTGCACTGGCTGGATTTGGTGAAGATTGCCAATGCAAAGTGGCCGGGAGGCAAATCCTATGCGTGCAACAATGATGAAGGAGCCGAGTGCGAGTAGCAAGCTAGTCACGTTTGGCTCCTGTATTTTTTAAGAGCTCGAGTTCGAGCGTGTATCTTCCATCCACAAAAGTATCATACCTTTTAAAGCTGTGTTTTGTTCAAAGTTACTGTCGCAGACGCAATGCAGTTTTTTTTTTTTTTTTAAAGAAAATTTATTAAGAAAACAAAGGCAGGGAGGGGATGGCACCCAGCTCCATACCAAAACAATCAATACAAGCAAGAGAACCTATGCTACTAGCAAGTCTAAAACAACAAAAACGGTTCTTAAGAAAACTAAGAATCACAAAACCAATCCTTAGATTTGCAGAGAAATGCAGACGCAATGCAGTTGTTTATTCGATATGAAGTTGCTATAGAGTTTTGATAAAAATATCAATTTTGTGCTACAATTAATTATAATGTAGTTAATATTGACTAGATATTCTTTTACTATATGTATCCAACCATTAAAAAAATCACCCGCTCGAGTCTAACTAGGTGCCTCAGGCTGATTAAAAAAAACTTAATTATATTAGAAGATTACAGATAAGCTAGCCTTGAACGAGTTCAAACAAACTTTACACCAATGCTTACTTCTATAATCTTGAAAGAAATAATTACTACTTTTATGTTATTTCATTTATTTTCTAAATCTGCATTTCTCTATACTTCAATTTAAATTTTGTTGTTGTTACGTAATTAATTAAGGAATCCTTGAGATTCACTTTAACAATATAATAAATTTAGGAGGAAATTACCTAAACTACATAAATTCGAATTTTATGGAAATCGAATCATTAAAAATATTAATATTTTATTTTAAAAATATCAGAAAAACTAAAAGAAAACAGAAACAAACTTAGAAAAATCAGGAAAAAACATTGAAAATATAGGAAAACACACTAACACCGTAGTAAGTCAAAGATGTCGGTTAGAACTGGTTGAGCCTACATCATTGACGCCTTTGTTCTTATCATATACAGTGTTTAAGCTCCTCCAGCAAAAACACTCAACTTTTGCCATCTTTCCCAGTTTCGCATGCTGAGTGTCATTTTGACACTTGTCCACTTCCAACATCACACACACAACCCCTCTCCATGCATATATATATGCATATATCGCTCTCACACAAATGGTCCTAGCTTCATCCTTGTTAATTACTTTTCACAAGTTGCAAAGAATTAAGCATGGGTTCCAGGACTGGTGTTGGAGCTGAGGAGCTTGCAAAAGTGCTCGTAAAAAACATTGATGTTATAGCTGGGTAATTTACACATACTCCTTCTATGAGTAGCTCCACCACCACCACTACTTCATCATTCCATATCTTTGTGTATTTACACAACTTACAAGTTATGTTGTTTCATTTTTCAGGCCACTGATCAGCTTGGCTTACCCTTTGTAAGTTTGATCCCCTTACACTCTTAGTGCTTAATTAACTAGTTCAGTTCCTTATTGAGTTTGGTTGGAGATGTTCATCTAATAATCTTCTCTTGTGCCTAATGTCTTTGGTAGATATGCTTCAATAAGGGAGATTGAGAACAAGTCACCGGCTGCTGATGATCAACAATGGCTTACTTACTGGATTATGTATTCCATGATTACCTTATTCGAACTCACCTTTGCCAGCTTTCTCGATTGGTAAAATAATTATATTCAAGCTGCGCAGAAGCTAGGACATTCCGTTTGGCCTACGAAATTAAATTTTTTATTTATTTTTATGTCGCCTTGCAGGGTGCCTGTATGGCCATACGTAAAGCTCATTGCATTTGTGTGGCTAGTGATGCCTCAGTTCAGAGGTGCGGCTTATGTGTATGAAAGTTTTGTGAGGCCTCTGTATGTCAATCCTCACTCTGTTCACATTTGGCACGTCCCAAAAAGGGCAAATGGCTTTGGGAAGCGAGAGGACATAATTGTTACCGCAAACAAATATATGCGTGAACATGGGTCGGACAACCAAGGTCTCATTCACAGGGTACAATGCTGAGACCTTAATTTGCCAACATTGTTAGTTTCTATGTGGCCTGATGCTGCTGCGACCTATATTGTGCAGGCTGAGAGTGAAGAGCAGTACAGGAATCTAAATTACATTGACCCAGACCCCATCTATGGGAGCAGCAAAGAGGTTTACGCAGAAGAACCAGGCTACAATGCCAGCAGTTACGCATATGGGGATGATATGGGACCATGTTACAGGAGCAACAGTTATATCTACGACGGGGATGAGACCAGAACCAGCAACTACATCTTCCATGGGGACAATGATGCTTACTAGCAAAAAAATAGATGTTTCACCAGTCTGCAGAGTGCAGACAGTCTTTAGAGCAGCAGCAAGCCTTCTGTAATGTTTCAATAGCTTGAAGATGTTTTGGTAGGAGAAAATTATACTAAGTGGAAAGAAGTTGAGGGCTGAAAGAAATAACGGATGAGTGTGTGCTTATATTTAAACAAAATACTTTGCACTATTTGCAGCTCATTTCATTGCAACTGTGCTCCATGAACAGACCATATAAAATCAATACCTAGTCTGGAAGAATTTCTCTAAAATCTCAAGTTTTAAATTGTTACCTTCCATGTTGGTATACTTCACGAGTTGTCTTGGGCGTTCTTATTGTCATGATCGCCATATAGCGCTTGGGCCAAGTATTCCTGTGCTTCAGCAAGGACTGATTCATTTGCATCAGCTGCATACAGAATCTTCTTGATACCAATTGACATCTGCGGTTAAATGGCGGCAGCGATGCATTAGTGATGTAGTCATTTTTGTATTGAACCAGTAGCAAAGATCTCGATCAGTCAGAAGTGTGGTATTCAGTGATTGTAATTATTAAGTTAAAACAGCTAGGATGTTGGGAAAAAGAATCACCGGAAGGTTTTCTAGTTCAGCAGTCTGACATATAATTTCTATATCGCGCAACTTAGAAAAGTAGAAGTCTCTTTCTTTCTCCAATAGATCGATCGAGACTTTAAGATCCATGACCTGACAAAAAATGAACATTAAGAAAAATATTCAATGGGCCCATCCAGAAGCTAGATACTCCTCTAATCAACTGATTCCGCACCTCTTTTGACAGAGCTTGAATCTCCTTGGAAGATCTAGCATCTTCAGAAGCTCCAGTGGCTTTTGGCGCCAGCTTGCCACCTGCAAGGAAACATATTCATAATAATTAATGAATAAAAAAAGGCCCTAGTAGAATAGATATGAGATTATTGTTAATTACAAAACTTACCGAAATTTCTTCGTCCACCAAGCCCATCGCCAGATTTATTATGCGAATTATTGGCTTGTAATGACTTTGGGCTCTTTTGTACGGTTTTCACTGTTCGAGAACTACCACCTTTGCTTCTCCGCTCCACAGGATTATAGTTTCTGTGGATTATTCAAAATCAGTTGCCAAAACGGAAGACCATGAATAGCGAACTTGGGACGCCAAGTCAGAAAACAAAAATGAATGATAACGATATTTGACTTACTCATTGATAACGCCTCCATTGACAGTCTCACAGTAGTGTTTTAGCCACTGGAGGAACTCCAAGTTATCAAGCGGGCGACCTTTTGCAAGCCTATTGACTTCTAAATGCTGGAAATCAGGGCCGAGAACATTTGCAGCAAGGGAAACAACAAAAAAATAGATAATAATAAATAATCATTACTTCAGAGGATCATCAACGTCGAGCCAATTACATTACAATGACAACTAAACTAACAGAGAAAGATGACAGCAGAAATTGAAGACATGTGATAACTCTGCAAAAAAAAAGTAGTACCTTGGTAATTTTGAGCTTAGTAAAAGCTTCTTGCAGGACTTTGTAATTTTGAATGATTTCGTACTCATTCTTTGCCTCATAGTTCACCTGATAGTATAGCACATCAATCTTCACTGATTATCCTAAGATTTGGGAACAAAGCAAAAAGGCCGAATTATATTTGTAGCTAGGTGAGCATATTACCTTGTGCATTGCAACAACTCCAGGGTGGCTCATGTCCATCAACTGACATTGCACAGCACCTGATGCAGCCTACAAAAATGTCAAAGAAAATTATTATCAACAGTTCAGAAAAAACAGCCCAAGCAATCACCAATCAGCTCCATTATAAAATCTGAACCCAGCGGAAGTTTCCAAGAACTTATTAATCAGCAACCAAAATTCAAAAATAGATGCTGCAGAACTCAATCCAATCAAAAAATTCAAATTATCTGGGGACTGTATACACAAATCCAGCCAATAAAAAAAAGGGGGTGGGTGGGGGAGGAAGAGGAAAACGTAAAAACAGACAGACAAACATGCAACATTCCTGCAAAACAGCAATCAGATAGAAATTGACTTTTTTTCCCGTAAAGAAACCCTAATTAATCAGGAATAGTAAATGTAAAGGGAATTAATTGCAATTGATCACCTCCTCGATCCTGGTCAAATTGAGCTGAAGGCGCTCATTGATCCAAGACAAGAGCTCGTTCCTTCCGACGAAATAAGCACCCTCCATTATCCCAATGCTCGTCGCCATTTCAACAGAATCAGTCGCAACAAATTAAATGATCCCAAATCGAAACCCCCTTTTTTTTATATATGTCACCAGGAACAGGACAGGTTCAACGCCTCCTCGCCAGCAAAAAAAATAAAATAAACAAACCAACAAATCAAAGAAAGTGGATGGAGGGAGATAGATTTTTGGTTGGAGGCTACGGCAGCTCAACGGATTTACAGACGCAGCTTTTAACAACAAATAAACGAACGCCGTTTTGATGAAAACGTTTACGGCGACAAGAATGGGGTTTCGAAATTTTGATATTGACGCAACGGGTACTTGATGGGCCGAGTGATTCAGGCCCATCAATGGAAGCCCAATTAGGTACACAGTCTTCTTTCCGTCGAATTTCTACAGCATCTTCTGCTTTAAGTTGCTGAATATTGAAATTTTATTGAACGAGTTTTATTGTGTGTAGCTAGGGTTTTCTGTAGGGATGGATGACGACGAGGTAGACAATACTACGCAGCCGGATCGATGCCAGCCTTTGATTGATTTGGACTCGTCTGATTCCACTGAGCTTTGGCTCATTCAGTGGCCTCATAAACAAGTATGTTTTTCTTTTTGGTATTTAATTGATTTGAAAGGTAGGCAGTTTTGGTTGTTTTTCGTTTGATTCGATAATTTTTAATATTGTGAAGTTTATGTGGTGTTGTGACACTGACATGATAAGTAATAAGTAGTGGGGAAAGATTTGTTGATATGTTGAGTCAAGTTCGGCAGTAGGTAAATCGGGCATTAGTGCGCCAAAAATGTTCCTTTACAGGTATGTTACCGGCAGAAATTCTTGATTTTGATGTCATGATTACTTGTAGTATGGCATTTTGTAACTAACTTTTAGCTCACCATAAACTGCTTCCTTGACGTATTTCCCTTTCTGTGCAACAGTGGATGATGTTGAGCTTGAGACTGCTATTTTTTTTGAATTTGTTATTGGTGAATCAAGTTGTGATATGTTATGTAGTTTGGGGCTAAGAGAATTGGTGTTTCTTTATGGGATTGTAAATTACTGTTTTCTGTTGTCTGATTGTGGCTGTTGTTTGAGTATTGCAGGAACTGGATTTTGATGGGGAGGAAGTGTCTCTTAAGCTTAATCATGACGGAAGCTTGGGAAACTTTACAGGGTCGTCCGGTAAGTATGTGTCTTACTTTTGACTTATTTTAGCACCTTCAATCCCGGGTGGTTATTTAGTTATTAGTGAATGTAGTATTAACACTCAGTGTTTACCATTAGATTTAAAAGTTGAGTATTATCAGTCGTTGCCAATCCTTCGTTATTTTGTTCCCCTGTGGAGGCACTCATCGATTACCATAAGCCATAAGGTTTTGCTGTTAAGGATTTCAGCCGCTGCAATCCTTTGTTGTTTTGTGGATTTACTTTTGACCCTCACTGATTAGCATACAATTTTGAATTTAAGTAACTGCTCATGGATTCGTTCGTTATTTTTGTTACACGCAGGGAAAGAGTATGAAGTGGTCAGCTTTAAATCTTTAGATGCAGATGCAACAGTTTTTGTATCTTCTCCATCAGGAACGAAAGCCGGTATGTATTTCAAAGCTGCAATATGTTTAATTATTTTGGCTAATGTGAATATATTCAGTTATATGTTTCGTGCAATGCTAAGCAAACTGGTGCATGTAATGAGATTCTAGATGTTGCTCTGAGTTGATTGGAATCTTGTAGGTTTTATTTGGACCAGTTAAAATCTGGCTTTAAATTCTTGTTGACTTTACCTCATTTTGTTACTGACTTTGAATAATATTATGACAGTTGGGAAGATCTCACGACGTGTTTCGTTTGTTCATTATCCTGAACCAAGTGAGCTCTCAGTGTATGACCTCGACAAAGCAAAAGAAGAGCGTAACATAGAATTTTTCGAAAGGAGTCTTAGGACGGCCTCCTTCCGCAATGGATCATCCATGTCGCGTAGTACTCTTATGACGACTCAAAATGGTGGGAGCAAGCGAACAATTTCTTCACGCAGCGACAACAATCAAAGGAGTTTTGTGTCTCAAGCTAATACCTATACCCCTCAAAAATCATATAAAAAAAGAAAATCAACTGGCTCGTCAGACATTACACCATGTAAAGTGAAACAATAGCCGTAGTAGTACAGATTCCTTTGGATTTGATAAGATATCTGAAATATCCTCTCATGATGCGGAACTTAATATGTTTCAAGTTACTCCTGCCCTGTCTAAACTTACCAATGCTTGATCCTTAGTGTAACAATGTTCCTGGGTGATAAATGTTTTTTGCCCATGCATTCAGCATTCAGTGGGACTGTGGGAGTCATTGGAAACAGGTGAGTATTCCCACAAGATCATTTTTGCTCATTTGTTCTGCAACAGGAAACATCAACTTATCTTTTGAATCGTTGTACAGAAGAATTTATCATAAAATAATGCTAAATTTGAAGTCACTAACATTGCATCCTCCACAGCCAGCTCCCGTGAGATTGGATGCTAGCTTGTATTTGAGTGTTGTTGGGAGAACGTACGGTTTCAATTGCAGCACGACTGACCCCATGCATTGAAGTTGCCCTTGGTTATATCCATTAGCTCCTCAATCTTCTCTTCTTTCCCAGTTTAAAAAGCTCATCCATAACTGCAGATTGAATTATCGCTGTTAGAATTCTGACTTGATTAAAGTGATCCTACTTCAAACGCTTTAAAATTTTATATTTGATAGTGTAAAATTCAAATCCATTTGAAAATGAATGTGCAATAAATATAGATTTTGTGCGACATTTAAAACGTCTGCAATAAACTCATAATCCACAACTTATGTTGGGAATAAAATAAAATGAATACTGAAAATTGACTAATGGTTTACAATTCGAATTTGGAGTTTTTAAGTTGGTCTATTAGAGTCGAGCCGAGTCAATTTAACCCGCTAGTCATAATCACAGGGTTTTGTTAAACAATTGATTCAAAAATCAAAATAAACTTCTCAAAATCTCTAAAGTCCGATTTTTTTTTTCCGATGAGTGGATACATGTAGTACAAGATCATTAATACTGGGACGTCAACACAAAGACTCGACATCAACTCCATAGCGGCTCTATAACAACTCCATTGCATCGGCAACTTTATATAATACACACCTTCCACCAATTAACGCGCAGGCTTAACGGTATCTCCACCAATACTGGGACGCCATCCCAAAGACTCGACATCAACTCCATAACGACTCTATAACAACTTCATTGCATCGGCAACTTCATGTAATACACACCTTAGAAAAATGTGATGAAAGAATGATTTGAACCCTTGAACTTGAGGAGTCTTTTTGTCCAACTTCTCAACCAATGGACCATCACCGCCGCATTGGCTAAAGCCCGAATTTTAAAGTACTTTTATGGCGATAAAAATGAGGTTTCGAAATTTTGACGCAAAGTGAATCCAAAAAAAATAAAAATTGACGCAACGTGTGCTTGGTGGGCCGAGATCCTTGACCAACAATTGAGGCCCAATGAGGTACACAGTCTTCCGAAGTCTCTTATTACTTCTTCCTCTCCATGTTTCGAAACCCTAACCAGTAAGCGGCGGCAGCGAAAGACGACGGGAGTAGCGGCTCCAAAGCAGTGAAGCGGCAGCAGTAATGGTGCACGTATCCTTCTACCGCAACTGTATGTTTTTAGTCTCCTTATTTAATTCTGATCATTTGTTTACGAATTGTTCCATTTTTATGAGGACAGAATAGTATGGAGTTTAGCTCGTTGTGCTTTGGTTGATGTTGATTATATGTTGATGACATCATGTATCAGATTGAAAACTAAAATAGACTTGTGTTGATGATACGTGATGATATGGTCATGATTTGCCAATTTTGTGAGCTGAGTAGTATTCATTATCTATTTCTGTGTCACACAATTTACCATTGGAAGGAGTTTAGTCGAATGGAAATGTGTTGTTTTGGCTTTTCTATCTGTTGTGTTTTTATTTTTCAGAGCTTGGTCAATGTTGTAGACCCTATCACTATGATTTCTCTTTTTTCTTTTGCAATTTGATGACTGTTCTTGCTTTTATATGTAGATGGAAAGACTTTCAAGAAGCCGCGCCGTCCTTACGAGAAGGAGCGTTTGGATGCTGAACTGAAGCTTGTGGGAGAGTATGGGCTAAGGTGCAAGAGGGAATTGTGGAGAGTGCAATATGCTCTTAGCCGTATCCGTAATGCTGCAAGAATGCTTTTGACTCTTGATGAGAAGAATCCTCGCCGTATCTTTGAGGGTGAGGCGCTTCTTCGCAGGATGCACAGGTATGGTCTTTTGGAG
Source organism: Echeveria elegans (assembly GCA_035048345.1). NCBI lineage: Eukaryota > Viridiplantae > Streptophyta > Magnoliopsida > Saxifragales > Crassulaceae > Echeveria > Echeveria elegans. The sequence goes on along the minus strand of JAWWMW010000071.1, from coordinate 288,254 downwards.
GAGGGTCAGAACAAGCTCGATTATGTATTGGCTCTTACTGTTGAAAACTTCCTTGAGCGTCGTCTGCAAACTCTTGTGTTCAAGTCTGGGATGGCCAAGTCTATTCATCATGCTCGTGTCCTGATCAGGCAGAGGCACATCAGGTATTGCAATTCGTTCAGCCTTTCTTCTCTAAGTTTCATTTTAACAACATCAATTCTGAATGTGTACTGTATGTAGGCATCTGACTCTATGATAATCTAGGTTACTTTGATTTGGCTTAATACCCTTTAAAGCCATCAATAGTTTTACTGACTATACTTTTTTTCGATCTGACACGGATACCTTACTCGCCAATAGTGTATCAATATTCAGATGCGATAGTGCCATGTGGCTATTCAGCATTTATCTTTCTCTTTTGATATACAGGGTTGGTAGGCAGGTTGTCAACATTCCATCCTTCATGGTACGATTGGACTCCCAGAAACACATTGACTTTTCGCTCACCAGCCCACTCGGTGGTGGCAGGCCTGGAAGAGTAAAGAGAAGAAACTTGAAAGCGGCAGCCAAGAAGGCATCCGGAGGCGATGGAGATGAGGAAGATGAAGAATAAGTTTAAGACTTTTGTTTGATGCCTTCTTGGCTGTTTTGTGTTTGATTCTGCTAAAACAAAATATCGATTCTGCTAAAACAATGCCTTGTTTTGTGTTTGATGCTTAAGTTTAGACGTTTGTTTAGTTCACTCTATGACAGTATATTTTGTTATATGACATTAAGCCTTGAAACATTTTAAGTGTTGCCTTTAACTTTGTTAAGTCAGGTTGCATCCTCATTACCAATTAGAAAATTACTCTCGAGAGAGCTTTCTCATTTGGATGAGTAAGAATTGTGAGAAATTGATGATTTTTTAATGGAACTCACGGTAATAGAAATCATGCTCTCAAAAGCAAACGACCGATCAAACAAGACAGTCGAAGTTTTCTATGGGCTGAAATCATTTGTGTAGTTTTGAAGGAACAGATATGGGGATTGATATTAAGGGGATGAAGGATACGGTGAAAAGCTTGAGTTGGAGTTGATTTCTGGTGGTGAAAGTGATGGTGTCATGTTTCATTGACACATTAGGCCATTATTGATTTGGAGTCTAATGGGAAGTAAAAGTTTTTTTTCCATTCAAACGTGTGAATATGTTTTAGTGCAAAGGAGGTGAGACCACGAACAGACGAATCATACAGAGGAAATGTAAGGCAACAGTCAGAGGGACGGCAGCAACAGACGAATGGGGCCGGTCTGCAATATGTGATTTTGTCTGCAGTGATTGCGCATCGAGAATTTCTAATGACTGGTTTCTGTTCCACGTTACTCCTCAAACGTAGAACCCAAATATAATTCTCTTCTCATCCGCGGAGCCGCTCTGTTGATAGTGAGATGTCTTTTTTGAGCATCGTATATCTATTTATTTTTATTTTTACTTATTTATTATTATTATGCATTGGTCATGTAAATTCGATTTTACATCGATTGTCGCCTTTCTATTAGTCTTAACATTCACGAATCTGATTACGAGGTACGTTCCCATGCTCTTTTATGGCATCGGTTGAATTAATAAAAAAATTAAGTGGCATCTGTTGAATTAATAAAAAAAATTGAGGTACTGTCGTACAGTACTTTCAAAAACAATATTGCCTTATCCGAAACATCTATAAAAAAACAATTCCAAACCCTTTTCTTCATATTTAAGGTTACCGATTATTTTGCCTTTGATTTCCAGAACAATTTGAATCTTTTGATAACTTCATATTTAAAATTCCAAAAATACCCTTTCAAGATAAGCAAGCTCTGGACACAGGGATGAATTTTTTGGTCAATTTTTCATTAATAAGCAGTAAACATAATAGA